>SNQJ01S0010420.1:137681-172450 GCA_010110895.2 Picea sitchensis
TTGGTCTCAAATCTAGTAGGAACTATGTCGGAAGTTAGAGTTTAACAATTGTGATGGAAACTTTGTCCATGGAACTTTTCCCCTAAAGGTTTTGGCCAATTTTAAAACAAGTCATGTCATCATTTTTTCGAAAAATGATCAAACTATATAGAAATGTTAGAAAATGGACTTGCAAGAAATGAGGTGATTTGGGGTACCATGATAAACAAGCTCTTAAACGAAAGTGCAATAAGAGAAGCTAAGTTTCCATACAAAAGGAATATTATTACCAGGATTGATCATGTAAATTGTGTTGAATAATTTATTAGACATATTAAATTTTAGTGAAGTGGTACAATGAGATGGAGATTGAGATACAACTACAAATATTTAGAATTTGGATGTAAGTTGTTATGAGTAATTTATCTAACATATTAATATAGTAAATTGTTAGTGAGGTACAATGAGATGGAGATTAATCTAGAGCCACAAACATTTGTGAATAAAAGATTGGTTGTTTAAGAGTTTAACATTAGTGGTGCATAAAGAATATGAAGTTGTTAAAGAATATGAAATTGTTAGTGAGGTACAATGCTATGGAGATTAAGCTAGAGCCACAAATATTTGTGAATAAAAGATTGATTGGTTAAAAGTTTAACATTAGTAGTGCATAAAGAGTATGGCATAATGAGAAATTGACATAAAGAATATATTACATTATCTCTTTATATTACATTATTGAGATAGTATACTAAGATTTTATGAAGGTTTAGTCTAAATTAGAACTATGTGGATGTGCATATCATTTGTTCTTGTTACCTTAAGAGAAAAAGTTTTACTCTAGATTGTTTTTATTGAATAATTGATCTCCGTGAATTTTTCCATCAAATAAGAAAAATTTTATTACATATACTCAATTATGTATATTTAATATGCGCAATGAATTGACATGTTTTAATTATTGTAAAGTGTTGATTATGTAATCTTGTTGTTAGTGCATAACTCTTTTATTGTTAATAATCTTTTTTCACATGGTTGATATAAACTAAATTTGGGTTATATAATATTAAATATTTTCTCAAAATTATATAAAAAACATTAAAATTTATTTAGATCAATATTTTGTATAATTTTGAATTTATTTCATAAAAATCAAATTTTAAATTTTTTAAAATATAAAAAATTAATTATATAAAAAAAAATTACACTCTAAAAATATATTAATATATTTTCTCACTTTCATCCCCACTTTCATACTTAATGAGGTTTTGTGTGGAGAGAGAGATAAAATATATTGGTGAGGTGCCCTATATTAGTGAGGAGGGGCACAGAGTGAGAAGATATATTGGTGGGGGTGAGGGGAGAAAGTGAGAAAATATCTTAAAATATTTTCTCACTTTTTCCCCAACCTCATTTGTCCACGGTGTTAATTTAATTGGAAAGATGTATTGCAAGGGTGTTCAACAAATGAGTTATAGGAGATAGAAAATAAATTAGAAATATTCTTTAATATATGGTAAACAAAGTTGCTATGTCATATGCTTACTTAGTGAATCCTCTCTATCAATGCCCAATGAATAAATAGATAATTATGGTATATGAATATCACCCTACAAAATATTTCTACTTGATTTACTAATATTATTTTTCAAAAAATTTTAGACAAAACGAGAATATGATAGTTTATATAATTCTTTTACACAAAAGAGACTCACACACATTATAAAAATTTTGAGTTATGAAATGGAAGTGTGTTTCTTAATTTTCCCATGCTAATGTCTCTTAACAACAATCATAAAGTGCTTTTTCAACTCTCTATTGTGGATCCAATACAAATACAAATATAACATGGCCACTAGGTGCATTATATTTTATAGACATGGTTAGCCAAAACTAAAACATTTCATTGTTTGTAGTGAGGTCATTATCAATTTTGCTTGCATTTTCCTATATAATTTGAAGATATACATTATGAATGCACTTAATGGTTAGTACAACTTGAGTGAGTCTAACGGTTGACAAAAGTTTTTTATTCTTTAAAGTTATGGTTTCAATTTCAAAAGGTATCACTTAGTAAACTAAGATGATCAAACCACTACTTGCACTAGATGTCTTATCTAACAAACAAAAAATTACACAATTAAATTATTATTATTATTATTAAAAAAATTATTCAGTTTTTTTCTAACCCCTATATATACTTTATAAATATAAACATAAAGTTAAAATAATTATATGATATTATATTATTTTATAAAATTCTATTAAATACAACAATTTTTTGTATTTATAAATTATTTCTTTTAAATAAACTCAAATAAGGAGCAAGGTAGATTCGATTTATTCATAGATGCGACATTGAAAGTTACTCACAGCAATAATGGTAGTCGGTGCTGTGTTAATCGAATTTAGCCACTTCATTACTTTTTGTTATTTTCATCAAAAGCTTTGGATAAGCAATGTGCCCCATGACCCACGAGAACGAAGTGACATAAATGCAAGTTAGAAAAGTATGTGACTAATTATATTAAGATAAGGTTTTTAGTAGAAATTACATTAAGATAAAGTTGTAGGACGATGATTTATGTTCATTTTGGTAATTTTGGTAATTTTGTGTGGTACGTAAGGTTGGTCATTTATTATATAGATTTTGATTTAAAATTTTGTATTTTGGGGATACCGAGAATTGGCAAAAATTTTATGTGTAATGATGAGTTTATTTTTGTTTTCAAATGAGAAAAGTTTTATGATAATCCAAGTTTTGTGTAGAATGGAATGATGTTTATAAAGATTTGATGTAATTATGTTATATATATGATATTTAATTTTTAATTAATTTAAATTATTAAAAAACAAATTAATTTTTTTATTAAATATATATTTTAAGTTTTTTTATATCAAATATAAATTAAATTTTTTTTTATTAATAATATTTTTAGTAAATTTTTTTGTTAATTTGTATTTGTTTGATTTTAATCTTTAGATTCAAATAAAGGGTAAGTCACTTTTCTTTTAAAGTTTTTAAGGATATTTTTAATTTTTTTAATATTTAATAAACAAATTGTTTTATAATTAAAATATATAAAAAATATATATAAAAAATTATTATTTTTATTTTTAAATTCAAAAGAATTGAAATTAAAACAAAAAAAACAAAAAAACAATACATGATTAGACAATACGCCTTAAAACAAAAACTATTTTTGGTAGATACACTATGACAAGAATATGCTGCCCTTATAACTAGATCTAAAATAACTGAAATAATTCTAACTTTTTTTTTAGAGAATTACATGTACATTTTGAAAGGAGCATGCTCTCTTCATTTATGAATAAACCCACAAGTTTTAATTTTTTCATATCAAATATAAATTAAAAAAAATTTCTTTTTTAGAAAATTGATATATAAATGACCATAATTATATAACTACATAGTATTTAATGCTATGTATACTAAGTTTTACATTATTGAATTTAAAGTTGTTTAAATTAGATAGTGTAAAACCCAACACACAAAAAAATTAAATACTTTTTACATTTCTTACAGATTCTCTCTAATATATAAGGATTGATTGATTACTAATAATTTTAATTAAATTAAATTAAAGTTATTTAAATTGAATGGTATAAAACCCAACATACAAAAAAAAAAAATTAAATGTCTTTCTTATTTCTCACACATTCTTTCTAATATATACACATTATTCTTAATATATAAAGATTTATTTCTCACACATTCTCTCTAATATATACACATTATTCTTAATATATAAAAATTGATTGATTACTAATAATTTAAATTAAAATTAAATTAAAAAATTAATTAATTATTAATAATTTTAATTAAATTAAATTAAAATTATTTAAAGTGACTGATATAAAACTTAATTTTTAAAAAAATAAAAAAAAATAAAAAAAACATCTTTCTTATTTCTCACACATCACATTCTGCCTAATATATACTCAATATATATAGATTAACTGATTGCTAGTTGTTTGGATTAAATTAAATTTATTTAAATTTGATGATGTAAAACTCAGCAAAATATCTTTCTTATTTCTCACAAAATATATTTAGTTTAAAAAGTCAGAAATCTTTTTCTTTTTACCTTTTAACTCAAAGATTTGTGACTTATTCCCTTAAAACGAAACATATTTTGACAGCTTCAAAAGAATTGAGAATATTTTAAAGGAGTTTTGATACGGAAGATCCACAAAAAAAAACAAACAAGAAAAAGATGATTAGACCGTCATTGGTGAAGAAGACCGACCTAAATTAAAATTGCAGATTCACGGTTAGAAGGCAGCTGTAAAAGATTGCCATATGAATTGAAATTTGCACGTTGACGGTCCTTGCCTAAAAGAAATTCATATCACCAATTTGTTTCAATATCATGAAACAATTTCGTTAACTTTATTAGGATAACGAAGTGAATTTGATGAATTTCGTCAATCATCCTCTCTTGCGCGGCCTATGAATTTCTATAATTTTGAGAACGGGATCGGAGTGATGAGATACCAGGCGTCAAGATAAAATGATTATGATGACGAAAACAGGCAGCATTCAATGCAATTACAGACCGTTGAAACAAGAACGTCCACTTACAGGTATTATCTTACAGAGTTTTTTTATAGCAATGTCCATATGTTGCATAGTTTTTGCGGGTATATTCACCTCTGTTTCTTCGGAAACGGGCTGTTCGAATTACGAAATGCAATTTCTCTTGGCTTTTAAAAGCACTTTGCATGATCCTCTGGGACGTTTGGCTTCTTGGAATGTTTCATTAAGTTGTTGTGAGTGGGAAGGTGTCTCCTGCGACAGACGGACCGGCCATGTCGTTGGGGTGGATTTGCATAATTGCAATTTGAGTGGTGCCTTCCGTCCTGAACAACTGTTTCAGTTAAGGGATTTGGAGAGTTTGAATGTGAGCTCCAATAATTTTGCAGGCCAACGTATTCCCCAAGAACTGGGCCTCTTGAAAAAGTTGACATACCTTAACCTTTCCACGGCAGGATTTGCAGGCACCATTCCGTGGCAGCTCGGAAATCTGTCCAGCTTGACGGTACTCGATCTCTCTTCCTCGGCGCCTTCTATGTTGGCAATTCACGATCTCTCATGGTTTACAAATCTCACGGGGTTGGAACATCTTTCTCTCGTCAGAGTCGATCTATCGGCAACGTCGTCATCATGGGGACAATCAGTGAGTCGTCTTTCTCAGCTCAGAAATCTTTCGATGTCAAACTGCGGACTGACGGGTTCCATTCCCCCTTCCTTGCAGAACCTTTCCTCCCTACAAAACATCCATCTTGATCGCAACACATTTCACACTGAATTCCCTGGTTGGTTAGGGAATATGACTAGTTTGGTCTCCCTGCAGATGAGCAGTGCAAATCTCAATGGATCTCTTCCATCTGAGCGCCTCTCTCGGCTTCCTTATTTGAAAAGAATTTATTTGGGAAATAACAAAATATCTGCCAACGTTTCTCAGATTTTTCAGGGCCAATGGAAGAGCCTGACCCTTTTTCAGATGCCAAACAACAGTTTGTCCGGTTTCATACCACCTTCTATAGCAAATCTATCATCTCTGGCTAACCTACAATTGCAGCACAACATGCTGAAGGGAACGATTCCAGACTCACTGGGACGACTCCGCTCACTTACTGTGCTAGACCTGGGCTACAATCATTTAACGGGGCCTATCCCTTCATCCCTAGGTTCGTTGTCTAAACTGACCAATATCAGTCTTACTCACAACGCTTTGAGCGGAGCAATCTCAGAGTCACACTTCAGCGGCCTCTACAATCTGAAATATCTTGACCTGTCGAATAACAAATTAGCATTGAATATCACCTCCGTGTGGACTCCGCCATTTGATTTAGATGTGTTGAAGTTATCTGTTTGCAAAATAGGGCCGGAGTTTCCTGTTTTTGTGAGGACTCAACGTTCTATTATAATCCTGGTTCTCACCAATAATACTATCAATGAAATCCCTTCATGGCTATGGAGTCTTCCCAAGCTCAACAGGTTGCTCGTATCGTAGAAACAATCTATCAGGGAAAGTGCCTGAATGGATTGGGGATCTTTCGATGCTCCGCGTACTTGTTCTCAGATCAAATAATTTTGAAGGTGAGATACCGATCCAGATTCGATACCTTCAGAAACTTCAACTTCGATACCACGACAGCTTTCAAACTTATCAACAATGACAAATGAAGATTTCACAAGGTCAAGCTCTGAGTCCATCAATCTTAGATATGGACAGTACCATAGGGATGTAGTTACTTTGATGGACAAGGGTCAGAACATGGAGTATATTTTCACCGACCTCTGGATTGACACTTCTATGGATCTCTCAGCAAACAGCTTTAAGGGCGACATCCCCGAGGAGATTGGATCTCTGAAGGGTCTCAGGATGTTGAATCTATCACATAATCATTTTACTTGACACATTCCCCAAGAATTTGGCAACATGGTCGATTTAGAAACTTTAGATATGTCATGCAATCAGTTAGAGGGGAAAATACCTATAACACTTGCATACCTGAACTCCCTGAGCTGGTTAAACCTATCGAATAATAAGCTATCAGGGACGATTCCAAATGGGCGTCACTTTGACACATTTGAGGCAACTTCATTCTCGGGTAATCCAGAGCTGTGTGGGCTTCCCCTTGCAAGAAGCTGCAGCGAACACAGTCGAGAGGAGCGTGACGATAGCGACAAGACTGTGCATTTGTGGGAATCGTGGGAAGTTGGGTTTGGATATGGATGGGCAATAGGATTTGGAGGTGTGATCGGTGCATTAGTTCTCAGCACGCGGCTGGGGAGGAACTACTTTCAGCTTGCTGATAACTTTATGGCATCTTTTGAATAATAGTGTCGGGTATATGACAGGAAAATCTTTATAGTATTAGAGTAAGATTTGCAAGGTAAAGCCCAAGGTTTCCAAATTTAATAAATGGACTCTAACTATGTATGAGTATGCCCATAACTAAACAAATGATCGTGAGAGATCATATAGTCCATCTAATGGGCTTAACATTATTTTCTGTAATTTTTGTATTTCAAGTGGCGAGTACCGGATATATTCTATTTATTTATTTATTTTGTTTGAAAAATTAATCTATCATCCCGGCTAACCTTATTCACCTTTTACTTACAGCAAACTTCACCCAAAATACAAAAACATATTCTCACTGAAAAACAATGTCAACCCTGACATCAATCTCTGCTATTAATCCAGTTGTCATTACAAATTTATTTACGTCTCATCTCTATTATCCTGTAACCTGAGGGTGCTTTCCTCAGTTTTTTTTTTTCGTTTCCACATCCGCAGACCACCAAGTAACGTGAAGAGGCGGAAACGAATACGCAAAGCTGAACATCACTGAAAACAATTTTTGAGATTTTGAATATAATGATTGTAAATTTGGATTTTCTAAAATTTTGAAAAAATGTATTTGAATATTTGTAAGATGTATGCTTCTAATTTTTTTTTTAGGTTTTAATATTTAGAGAGTTTGAATTTTTTTTTATCAAATCGAATTCGAATTTAAACTGGGGAACTATGATTTCAAGGTCCCAAAATTCCTTTATGTTTGTTTTCAGACCACCTTTCTCATTTTACTAAGCAATGGCATATGCCTTTCTCACCAGGTCAAGTAGAACCAACGGAGAAAACTATGTATAACGGAGAATGTTGGATTACCACTATTTCCAAAATAAACGGCACAGCTTCATAACAAAATCTCCAATTTCTGGAGACATGAAATCCCAAAAAATTAGAAACAAACAAATTGGTTTAACTTGCCAGAACGTTAATTCTGGAGACTTGGTTGAGCGTATGGCTGACCCTCCAATGATGCGAATATACAATTGAATTAAATTTAACTGTTGTAAACTTTTAGTAATGGGGCAATGATTACTATGAGGTGGTATAATGAGATGGAGACTGAGCTAAAGCTACAAAGATTTAGAAATGGGGATTAAAGATTTTTATGTTAAAAGGAGATGGAGATTGAGCTAAAGCTACAAAGATTTAGAAATGGGGATTAAAGATTTTTATGTTAAAAGTTTAACATGAGTGGTGTACAAAGAGTATGGCAGGATAGGAAATTGGTAATGATTGTACATTGTTTGTTGTTATGGTGCAGTAAGATTTTATAAAGTTCTATTATAAAGTAGAACTATGTTATTTGTTGTATTGATTTGTTAAGATAAGAAAACTTTTAGTACACATGTTCAATTGTGTAATACTTATTATCTGCAAGGAATTGACATTTGTTTAACAAATGAGAACACTTTTAGTATACATGTTCAATTGTGTAATACTTATTATGTGCAAGGAATTGACATGTTTGGATTATTGTGAAGTGTTGATTGTGTAATTTTATGGTGAGCATATTATTGTTTCATTGATAATGGTCTTGTCACATTGTATATATGTACAAATTTGTAAGCATGTCACTATTTCATTGTTGATTATCTTGTCACATTGATCACTTTTATGGTCCTAAGTGGTCAAACAAATCTATGTAAACAACCCAAGGGACTAAATTGAAGATACCCATGGCTTAAGGATAGACTATATCAATATAAGCAATAAGCTAGGAAGATTAGGCTTAAGACATGTGGAGGTGGCATTTGGTTTTTCATATATTCAGGATATGATAAAGGTTTTAGGGGTAACTCAACCGTTTTAAATACCATGATGTCTTACTATAAACTCAATTTTGAGTCCTCTAGTAAGGATAAATGGGTTCAACAACAGGTGGTGGTGGGGATGGAAGTCCATTAGCAAGTGTCGAAGGGTGAAGCATATTAGTGTACACCAACGTGTTTACTATGGATGTCATCCATGAAATGTAGAGAAGCATCCCTTGGTTTCTTTGGGGATTATTTCTCTAGGGAAACAAAACTACAAAGATAGGACAATGGAAAATTCAGTGAGTTAAATATTTATTGCCCACCCAACCCTTCCCCATACAACAAGTAACTCATAGATTTATGAGTTTGATTGATCATTCGATCAATTATCTAAAGACGCTCACCCTCAAGGTGTGTTAGGCCTTATAATATTACTTTATATTACTTGTGGTATAATTGTAACGTCCCCCAACCCATCCGAGGGACATTATGGTGTGGAATACTCATAAAAACATGAATTTATGCTAACTAATTTATTTCCTGTAGTTTTCAACCATCAATTACAACAAGATTTAGCTATTATCTATAACCATAAAAATATATGCATCTACGATATGCTAAAAATATACATGAATGCAATAAACAGTTCATTACAACAACATATAAATCATTCTCAATTACATAGATCCTACACATCATTTTAAATCATAAATGCGAGATAGAAAACAGGTAAACACTTGTATTTTAACAATAGTTGTGAAACCACCTGCTTGGGACAGACGTTCCAACCAACCATAAACTGATTATTCCAAATCTCTACAGCCAGTCACCCACGAGCTGAGGATAGTCATCAACAAAAGAGGGTTGTCTCTAATTGTCCACTCACAACTTAGAAAAAATCACAATCCATTGGTATTCTCCTACAACTATCTCGATTTTCCGCCATCTCTCTTCCCCTTGACCTGCCCAACCCAAGGAATGTACCACTTCATTGATATCATTCCCTCAGACATCCCATTCTTTTATCAGGATCTCCCTAGTAGAGGGAGCTAGGAATATGTTAGTTGAGAACTCAAAGGAACTCACTGATCGGAAACACTACCAACAACAAAAACAAACACTTTATTTTTTAATAAAACTCACTCATGAGTTCACTCTTCAATCCTAACAACCTGGATCTTCAATCTTCATCTTCAAATTTGCTCCAAAAATGATCCTTCATGCTCTAGAATTCACCCTCCATGGACACAGTAACTCCAATCTCTCTTTCCTTCTCTCTACTTGCTCCTCCTGCACAAAAAGTGATTATGCAAAAATTATTTCTCTCCACATACAAATTTCCTCTCATTTAGTTTCCTTGCTTGACTCACACACTTCCCCAAGATGATTGTACTCAGCCCCCATGTGCCCAGTAAATTTGGGAAGTTACCACTCGCACCCACCCTCTTACATGTATTCAATGATTGGATTTGGTAACACTCAATCAGAAATTGGAAGGTTCATATAGCAATAGAAAATTTAAGAAAAAAAATGGATTGAATTAATATTCATGGGTAATTCCCCCTTGGACCCCCTCTTGACCATTTTCTTAGACCCTCCATTCTCTTGTGCACTAATTCATCCCCCATATATTTCCACGTCCCCTTAGCAACTAGCAACACATTTTATTATTAAAACATGGAAATACAATTCTCATATTACATCATGTTGGTCGTAGCCACACATTATATCTACATTAAGCATAATTAAACTAGGGATTATAATGGAGATGTTACAATCCCCCTCCCCTACAATTGTGCTTCATTCACAGTGCACACTATGTCGATATACATATATGAAAATTTACATCATGATACTTAGAAAAATAAAATTCTTCACTTTCAGAACTCCAATAGTAGTTCCAACCATAATCTCCTCTTACTATCAACTCGCTGACCCAAGGAATGCACCATCATTTATCAGGGATAACCCAAGGGATGTACCAATTGTGTATCAAGGCTAACCCAAGGAATGATCCATCGTTTTATGAAGGTCCAAAACGAAGTTGGCTAGGACTCTAAGATGTGGTTTTGGAACTCTAGCTACTCAAAATGGAGTCTTTCATTCTATTTTATTGAAAATTGTTAAAACTTTGTGGGTATTCTACCTGCCTATTTTCTTCATGCTCCCATATAGAATATTTACAACCATAGTAGGTCCACTGAACTTTTACCATCCCTATGGATTTGTTCCTGAGAACTTTGAATTTTCGGTCCAAGATGTGCATTAGTTCCACTCTGAAATCCCCTTCGTGCTCCACTTGGATCACATTCCAATCAATTATGTGGTTTGGATCAAGAACATATTTATTTAACAATGACACTTGAAATACATTATACACTCTCATGGATGAAAACAATGCTATCATGTATGCAATTGGCCCTATCTTTTCTAAGATTTCAAAAGGTCCACAAAATCTCATTACCAACTTTGGGAAACTTCCTAATTTTAGAGAGCTTCTTTTTGTGTTCACTTTTAAGAAAACATGTTCTCCCACTTTGAAAACTCCAAACACTCTATTCTTGTCTACATAATGTTTCTACCTATCATGGGAATCCTTTAAATTATGCTTTATCGTTTCCACCTTCTCTTCGATTTCCTTCAATAAATCTAGTCATACAACTACTCTATTTTCTAAATTATTACAACTTATTGGTGTGTTAAACTTTCTTCCATACAATGATTCAAAAGGACTCATTTCTAATGAGGCCTCATATCCATTGTTTTAGGAAATTCAACCAAATGAATTTAATCTTCCCACTTTCATGGCTAGTCCATCACATAAATTTTGAGCATGTCCTCAATTATCCTGTTAATCCTTTATGTTTTCCCATCTGACTTTGGATGATACGTTGTACTAAGATTTAAATTTGTGTCAAATCCCTTGAACGATCATTTCCAAAAATTGGAAGTAAACTTTGGATCTCTATCTGAAACTATTTCCTTCGACACCCCATGTAGCCTAAAAAATTCCTTCATATATATTTCTACAATATTTCTTTCCTTGTGGGTTGTCTTTATTGGAATGAAATATGTTGCCTTAGGTAATTTATCCACCACCACCATGATGGACTGACGATGCTTCGTTGTTCTGGGAATCTTAGTAATAAAACCCACTATGAAAAACTTCCCACTTCCATTGATGAATGGACAAAGAATATAAAAAACTTGTTGGGTGTCTATGTTATGTTTTCAATTTTTGGCATTCTAGACATATGTCTATGTAATTACCCACTTCTTTCTTCATTCTTGGCAAAAAATATTGACTTCTTACAACTGCAACTATATTATGATATCATGGATTCCTGACATATGACACATTATGCATTTCCTTCAGCACTACATTTTTTATCTCATTGGAATTCAACACATACAATTTTCCTTTGTACATGAGAATCCCATCTTCTTTCAACTTATAAGAATTAAATTTCTGCTGAAATTTGCCTTGTTGCAATATATCTTTTTATTTTTAGATATTGTTGATATGAATTTTCTACTGCAAAAATTTGATCTTTCATACCTGTACATGTTGATGGCTACAATATGCACTTCATGAGCTATATTGTTGAATGCATCAACCACTTGATTTTATTTCCCCTTTATATGCTTAATTTCAAAATCGTATTCGCTATGGAATTCAAACCATCTAGATTATCTAACATTTAGTGTTGGTTGTCCGAACAAATGCTTTAGATCACAGTAGTTTTTTTTAGCTCAAATTTATTACCCATAAGGTAATGTCCACACATTTTTAATGCATGCACAATTGTTGCTAATTCTAAGTCATGGATAACATAATGCATCTCCTGCTATTTTAATTTTCTAGACTCATAACATAACACATGATCTTTTTGACTGGGGACTCCACTGAACCATTCCTTGCATCCATCAGTGCACACAACAAAATGTTCATCTGGATCCACAATATTCAATATTGGCACACTTGTCAATATGTATTTCAGCTACTGAAATCTCTCTTCACACTTGGAAGTCCATTTGAACTTCACTCCCTTATTTTGTAAAGAAGTGATTGGACTTGCAATCTTTGAAAATCCTTTTATGAATATTTGGTAATAACTGGAAAGACTCATGAATGATCTGACCTCTCTCACATTACTTGGGACTAGCCATCCTTTACCGTCCTCTATCTTTTTCAGGACCCATTGTTATCCCTTCTGTTGAAATGATATGCCCCAAGTAGTAAATCATCTTTTGATAAAATATGCACTTAGTTTATCATACAATTTATTCTCTCTTAGAACTTGCAACACCATTCTTAAATGTTTCTCATGTTCCTCTTCTGACCTAGAGTAGATGAGCATATCATCTAGGAACACAATTAAAAACTTTTTCAATTACTCCCTAAACACTCCATTCATTAGGCACATAAAACATGTTGGGGAATTTGATAGTCCAAATGACACTATCGTGAATTCATAATGCCCATATATTGTCCTGAATGTTGTCTTGTTGATGTCTTCTTCCTTTATCCTCACTTAAAGATAACTTGATCTGAGGTTAATCTTTGAAAATATTCTTGCACCTTTAAGCTCATATAAAAAATCATCAATTATTGGAAAACGATATTTTTTCTTTATTATGACATTATTTAACTATTTGAAATGAATACACAGACTTAAGGTTCCATCTTTATTCTTCACTAAAAGAATTGAGGCTCCCCAAGGTGACACACTTAGGCGTATGTAACCCCTATTTAACAATTCTTAAAGTTTCATATGCAATTCTTTCAATTATGGTGTGCCCATTCTATATGGTGTTGTTGGCAGCCAAATATTCATGTTGATCTTATCATTGTAAAATATCGTCTTAATGGGATAATTATTTTTGTAGCTGCCTCCTTTCTTTGCAAAGTTTTCTATCATTTTTGGTTTTTGATTAACTGTGTGTATGAGTTCATTTATTTGTTTCACTTGTTCAATTTCATGACTGTAAGCATGAAATTAGAACAAGCTCTGGTTTGGGCGCATCATACAGTTTGTGGATTTTCCTTCTATAAATTGGATAACACCTAAGGGAATCTAACAATTTCAAGAACCTTAAAATATTGTGAACCTATCGTATTATGGGTTACTTCCCTACCATTAGTGCATGAGTTGTCCCCCTTGGGGTTATGCCTTAGGAATTTTACTCTTTGAATGTCTTAATTGTCACATTACCATATCCACGATCATACATCAAACAATAACTTTGGTATATTTTCAAATCTAAATGCTATCCTTTGTAGTCATATCACAGTCTCGTCATGCTGGTACAGGATAGACAATCATTCCTTCAAAGAATTACTTCTTCATCCTGCTAGCACAAGCCTGCATTCATTTCCTCAGGTGGAAAGTTTTCATTTTTGTGTTCAACAGTCATTTGGCAAGGTGGTTTTCATTCTTACGTGTCCTTTGGTTTAGCATACATTCAACATTATAAGTCGTATCTATGGTGGCTTTCTCCCGAAGCCTTAGGTATCGGGTCTCCTCTGAGCATCCATAACTTACCCTCTTTTTCATGTGGTTTTAAACACACTCCACCCTTCACTACTCCTGTTGGTTTTGTGTGACCAAATTGATGGCGCCGATGGTCAGGATCGAGCTGAATGGATCACAGGATCTCCTCTCACATGATGACACTGTAGACAATTTCATGGATTATGGTTGGGATGGGTTCATAAAACGATTCGAGGGTTTTAACCTCAAATTTACTCAAGCCTTTGCCAAAACTTTCGATGGCGTTAAGGCTAAGATTGGGGATTTAAAGTTGGAAGTGATAGAGGGTTCAATTGCAGAGGCTACGGGATTTCCCCAAGAAGGAGCTCACTAGTTTAAAAACCTCAATTTCAAAGGCATGCCTTGGCATCCACTGTTGGCTTCCAAGAAATCATGTTACAGTGTAAAAGGTACACCAATTGTTTTATTTAAATCATTATGGCATGGTTTGCGATTGATACTTAAGCATTTTGTCACATGTGAGGGTAGATACGGACTAGTCTTCCTATATCATGTCCGTTTATTGATGGTATTTTTAGGTTTTGGTTTAAAATTCCATTTTGTCTACTTAGGAGCGGGCAAAAAATGCCCAAATTATACCAAAGAAAAAACCTAAATGCATAGTCTAGTTTGTTCTGTCATGGCCTGATTCGAATTTTGGTAATTTCGCAATTGTCTAAAGTTGGAATAGTTGGAAAGATTTCATGGGTAGAAATGGGTTCTCTCTACTTGAAAACGTGACTGACTCACCTCTGCATTTTAATGAACCTTCCAGTCCGTGTCAATCAAACCCCTCTATGGAAAACCTACATGTCGAATTACATGAAAGCTTTATGTCTATGACTAAAACCCTTGTTGTTTTCCATAAGTCATCCAAAGGCAAGAAACTGAGATGTTATTTTATTCCCAGGAAATATTTAGAAGAGGTTTTGGATGATCTAAAGGATAAAATCCTTGATGTTCCTAATTTTGAGACAATTTGGGTTGATTTACGTGAACTTGAAAAAAATAAATAGGGTAGGTGAAAGATACAGAGAAGTCCATACATCAATTTTAAAAATAAAAGACCTGGTCGACTCATATCCAGAACACTATGAAATCGACATCGTGATCATGAAAAACCTATACTTGTTATTGAGGTCGATGACCATATTTACGAGCATGATATCGATGACCAGATTCCTGAGGACGATATCAATGTCGATACACCACAATTCAATTTCGTATCGAATCCACCTCCTTTCGTAAATAAACATCAAGGTTTTTCAGGAATTCAACATGATCTAAAATGAACCATGGAACAATATAAATTAGCCACTACACAACAGACTCGGCCTTTACCAAGCATGGAACTGGTGCATTCCAAGAATTGTTTTGATTGGATTGAAAGGTATTATCAGGATGTCCTTACCTATAGGCACAGTTGAACCAAGTGGTCACTCTGAATTCAACGCTTGAGAGAGAGAAGGATGAGCTCATATCTTTTGTTCCAATGAACGCACACAAAGCCAACAAATGTATTAAGCGATCTGGGAATGTGGTCATTAAAAAATCGACCAATTTCAATACTATTATAAACTCATACCTGTCTGATGCCTCTCTTTCGAATTTCTGAATTGGTAAATAGTTTGTTTCTATTTCATGATTTGCTTCTGTTTGGATAAATAATAGGTAGATTCATTTTGATTTTATTTTTATTTTAGACTAGCAACAAATTCGAAAGATTTTGTAGCTAGTCTTTTGAAATTATTTGTTTTGATTATTATCTAATTTTGATTTCATTTTTATGGTTTCAGGTGAACAACAGATTAATTTTCTATGATTAAGGAAAGGAGTCATGAGTTGAGCATTTAGTGGACTAGTAATTTCCTATTTTGAAAAACAATGTTTATTAATGTAAATATTTTTTATTAAAAGACTCCAACACGATTATCTTTTTGTTATTTTATTTTAGTTAAAAAGACTTATTTTAAGAGATCTACCTCTATCTTACATGATAGGAGGTAACATATCAGAAACATGTTTAAATAGCAATGTTTCCTAGTGATATGGGCAATTCCTCATGGACCATGTGATGGACATATTTTTTTGAAACTATATGGGAAAGTAGTTTACTCTTTGGCTTTCATCCTCTGTAGACTGTCCAGTGTTTTTTTCATTGTCTTCTCATGTAATTTCTAGGTGTGAAATGCTATATCTACCGAGCTAGATTTAGTCTATTCTACACATAATATTTTATATCATACTTTTCTTTATGTTGTTCATTATCTTTTGGTTTAGTTCATATCTATGATTGGTCATCTATTTAAGTATTTTGAGTTTACGTTTGATACTAGATAGCTAGTAACACCATAACCGAGAATTGAAATTTTTGTCCATTCTCAGTTATTGGACATTTAAAGGTCATTTGATATATAATTATTTGTGTCTCTTTCATTATAAAATCATTCCAGAACATGAATGACTTATGTGAGTTTCTTCAAGAAGTATTATGCTTGCCTTTGTTATAGGTTTACACTTGACAAAGGTTAAGAGGAGATCATACAAATGTGGAGGGATGAACTTAGTTTATTATTCTTGATCATCAATAGGTTAGTCAATTTATTATTTTAATTTGTTGATTTGTGAATGAAGAGTGATTGCATCATTTAAACATCAATTTGCTTTGTCTATTTTCATTATATCATTTACAATATGGTTCATTCATTCTTCATTAGTTAGGTAATTAGAGTACTAGAATAATTTTGTTTATTTTTAATCTTGTTTAGATCCATTATCTTAAAACAATTGTTTTCACAAGGCTTTGCTCAAACCTTGTAAACTGTATATAACCATTGTACATAAACACTGCTAGTTAAGCATTTGTAATTAAAGTGTTGATTGCTAGAGTAATATCTTTAGTTAGTCCACATCTTTTAAATAGTTTTAGGATATTAGTTGGATAAGGGATCCATAAAATGCATCAGGGTAGATTATATCAAACAACTTGGGGTAAGTAGTGACGCAGACCAAGCTCAATTCTCTTTGTCCACTCACAGGATCGTTCTGTCTAGATCGTGAGCCGAAGAGGCTCTTTGATTCCCACTGGAATCTCTATTAAAATCGACCCACAGGTTCTTCCTTTTCCTTCACGGCCCTAATGCGATCGTGGACAATTTCCCCACGGGAAATGTGATTTCGGGCTTTCGGATTTCCTAATTCCCGATAACAACGATTTCCCGGTCACCAAATCTCCGAAATGACGAAAAACCTTTTTCTGCGACTAGCCCTGAGGGCTAAGTCTTGTCCCACATGACCACTACACATAAAAACCACGACTCTAATTTCGGGGTCGCGCAACCCAAGCGCTCAACCTCTCATCCACTGGACCCCCGAAATGTCGATCCACGAAACGTCGATGCACATAAATGCTTTAATATCCTTTATCCCCATGGCTATTTCCTAGTCCACATGACCTTCCCCTATATGACCGCAGTCCATTTTGGGGTTTTTGGATTTCAAATGCCGAAACGAATTTGTCCTCAGGATTCTCGATCCTCCGATATGATGTTAGCTGGCCCCATAATGGAGCTTTCCACCTTTTCGGGGTTTCAGACTTCGCATTTCCGAAATGCGCGTGGTTGTGTCCTCAGGATTCGTGATCCACCGAATCCCGATATGCCGATGGATGGTCCAGATCAAATCTCGGGACTTCGCCAGATGCGAAGTCAAAAGCGCTCACCTATGTGAGTCCTGGTATCTGGATCTCCGAATTGGACGACCGCACGACATGCGTCCTTCCTCAAATCAATGGCTACGATTCTTTCACTGTTTCGGGACTTATAAAGTCTCGACCTATCGTCATTCAGACCCAAATATTTCAAACGCCAATATCCCGATGCACCAACGCCTTTCAGGACTTTCACCCTCCTATTCACGAAGTTAAACCTCATGTAGCTCCTGTCAGATCCAATCGGCTGACGAGTAATTGGACCTAGATACGATGGTCTAGATCTCTTTCCTAGTCTGATCGAGCGACTGTTGTGCCTCCTCCTGATCTTCAACGCTTTCTTCCTATTCTTGGAAAAATTCCAAGTGTTCAAAGGCCTCAACCTTTGCCTTTCCTCTACGAGCTCCACGAATCTGAGTCCTCTCCTGCGCTCTCAACGACGCTATTCTTCCTGAGCTTCTTCTCTCGAATCCTCAAAGTATTCTTATGTTTTCACTCCTGCAGAGTCTTTTCACACTAAAGTGCTATCTCTTCTGAGCTTCTCCAAATACTCAGACCCCTAAGGAAATAAATCCTTCTTTTTTCTCCCTCAGATAGAGAATTTGGATTCCCTCCTGACTATCCTTCACTCAAGCAACCTCTTGCTGAATATGCAGGGTGTTCAACAACCCTGCTAAGATCCCTCAATGGATTCTTCCTCCAAAATACAAAACTCAATTGAGTTCTCTTCTTGTGCATGTCTACACACTGTCTCAATGCCCTCCTGGCAGAGTTATACAGAACTCACAGCAAAGTTCTTTTGTATGCAACGGTGTTCTCCCTACACAACCTTGCCTCCTAAGGTATTCAACAACCTCACAGGTCTTTCTCCCAAGTTGTTGATTTCAACTTTTGTGCCCACCTAGCACGCCTCTATCTGGCTCCGCAGAGTTTAGAAATGCACCCTCTGTGCATGGCTATCAGAACCTGCAACGTTCTGTCACACCCTCGTGGTGTGAAGCCTCAAAGACCTCTCAAGCCTGAAATCAAACAAAACCCCTGCAAATGCATATCTAACATACATCTACAACATACATTGAACACACAAAGACATTCACACAACACAGACAATATTTGCAGGAAAAACTGCTTCTGTTTGTATTAAAATGGCAAATGCCTATTTACAATCGTGTTCCCGAGCATGCATGTAACAAGGTCTCGGCTCCTTCTCTTCTTCTCTCTACTCGCAGACCCTCTTCTCATTCTACTAACTCCTCCTAAAAAATGAGATCGAAATTGATCTTTTACATGAGGAGGCTCTTAGAGCGCTTCCATCCAACCTACCTACCCTATTCAATTATATTGAATGGGTTGTCTAGTCCACAAATCGGATCTAGATTTCATCCCTACAAACATTAAATGCCTACCTTCTCTAATTCCTGGACAAAGGAACGACTACATGGCTCAACAACCTACACCATTAATTACATTCAATTTCAAAATTGAAGATGAAGGCTGTGCCTCTCTTCATCCTTGAACGCATGTGCTGATGTGGTTGGCTGGTTGGATGGATGACATGGAGAGATGCTCCTGCATCAAGTAGAAAACCATGTACCATATCTTCCCATCCCATTGACGGTGTGTCATAAACGCCCGTCAACAAATGGTGCTAGAAGGAGGGTCTGAAATTCATTGATGGCACATGGAGGGCCTAAGACTCCCCCAAACGATCGGTCTCATGTCATGATGCGTAGTCTCTTAGACAGTAACGTTACACTTGATCCAACTACTAACTCAAACACTACTCCTGATAATCTCATTGAGCCAATGACACCAGTTCCTCAAGGGATTGACGTTGAAGAAATTGTTCTCCAGTAGATCATAAGGACTCAAAGTGATTTATCCCGAATAAGACAGCCTAGTAGACAACTTAATCAACCCCTTGATTTCACCAATCTGCAAGGACTACCTCAAGACAGTATTCTGCCCGAAAACCCACTAGGCGGTAATATCACTGATCCTTATGAACCACATATCTTTGGTGCCAAGGGATCTGGTATCCCACCATACCCACTTGGTTCTTCTCCACCCTCTTCAGGAGAGGAATCCTCAGATGAAGGCAGTTCTTCATATGAACAATCTCAACCTTCAACTCCACCAACTCCCATGGAAAACCAAAATAATCACACCAGACCTTGGCTTGATCAAGATGTTGTGGAAGTAATTGGACCACAACAACTATTTCCTAAACATAAGGAGAAGTGGCTATCCAAATTTGATCCAAATTCAAAGAAATCAGCTGAAGATCACATCAAGAAATTTATGTTCATTGTTATACTCCAGAGTGTTGAGCATGAATATGTTGTGTACAGGTTATTCTCATACACTTTTGAGGGGAATGCCTCAACATGGTATTTTTCTCAACAACCTCAAACCATCGTCTCTTGGGAAAAGTTTGAAACCTATTTTCTAGAAAAATTCAAAGATGATAAATCTCCTGAAGTCTTGGTAATGGAACTCTCTAGCTTGAAAATGAACCCTAAAAAAAAATTTAAGGCCTTGAACTAGATATTCCTAAAATTAAAAAAACAAAATCCCTGTAGATTCGATGCCCACAGAAAATATGACTCTTGTATACTATACTAAGGCCTTGCATCACAACATAGCCATATGGGTTAAAAGGTTCAAACATAACAAATTATTAGAAGCCTTTGAGGAGGCAATCCTTATTGAGAAGGACATTCTGAGCTTAAAATATAGTCTAAATAGTGAGTCTAAAACAACTTCATCTTCTAAAAAGAAAATAGAAATCCTCACTAGATCTCCTCAAACTAAAAATCCACAAGAGACATTAGACTTGGAAAGTTTTCATAATGGTTTTCAGAAATTATCCAATTAGGTCGTAGACTTGAAAAGATCCATTGAGGAGGCATCTAAAAGTAAAGGAGGTTTTAGACCACCTTTCAGAAAACCTTTTCCTCCAAACCGACCAAACTCGATCATAGAAGGTCTAAACTTTGAAGGACTACAGTATTCTTTGCAAATGATACTAGAAGCACATGATAACTTTGTTTCTGCACCCCCTGAAAATCATGACGATACGAGTGAGGAAGAAACACATGATGAGGAGGACTCATCTCCTCCCATTTTCGGGCATTTGTTGGACAATATCTTCCAAGAAAATTTTGAAATTGTCCATCCTTATAACTCTCGAAGTAAAACACGAAACAAACCTTCACCCGAAACAAGTAGGAATGTGGTTTCAAAACAACCAAAGAAAACTAAAACTAGACAAAACTATGTTGCCCCAGTTTTAGAATATGATTTGATTGATCTTAAAAAACTAAGGGAAAATATATCATTTTTTGAATTACTTAAATTTCCTCTTATCCTACATAAAATGCTCCAAAGTATTGCTAAAAATAATAAAAAGAATGATTCAATCAACAAGAAATCAACATAAAGTGACCCAAATAAAACTAAAGGTGTCCTCGGTAAAAAATCATCTGAAAATCAGGATAAAAGGGACATATCCGAGAAAACTGTAGGAAACTTAGATAAAACTTTTGTAGGTACATCCATAAAAAATCAGCAGAATTATGTTGTTTCTTCACGAAAAATGTGCCTCCTTTTTTGCTAACTTTAAATTTTTTTAATAGAACTATACATAACTCTATGGTTGATTCTGACGCCTCGTCAAATGTAATGCCTATACATGTGTTTCATAAATTTAATTTTGAAGTAAAACCTTTTGATTTAAATATCATTTAGTTAGATCGAACTAATGTCAAATTCATTGGTGAACTTAAAAATGTTTTGATAAGATTTTCATCCAACCCAAAGGTGCACCAAGTAATTGATATTATTGTTTTTGACATTCTAGAAGTGTATGGTTTATTTTTGAGTAGATATTGGTTAGAGCATTTACAGAGATATTTTTCTACGGACAGGTCTCATCTGTGGCTGCCAGAAAATGGACAGCCTAACAAGATCAAAATAAATAGAGAACGTTAGCTCAAGTACACTGTGATAGATTTAGACGATCAGAATGAGCTCTTTACTACTGCTGTAAATTCGATTGAGACACAGGGAATGAATAATTTTTTTGGAAATTTCATGACTGGAATATCCTCTATCACCAACCTAGAACAACAATCCAAAATATCAACTTGTACTCAGATGGAAACTCTAGAAAGTACACTCAACATTGGTGATGACGAACAAATCTGGTCCTTATACTTTGATGGATCTAAATCCCGGGAAGGGGTAGGTGTTGGTTGTGTGCTTATCGATCCCAAAGGTAATAAAACATTTATTGCCTATCTCTTGGAATTTCAATGTACTAATAATACATCAGAATACAAAGCATTTCTGTACGGACTAAAGAAGGCACTGGATTTGTACATGCAAAAATTAGTAGTATTCGGTGACTCTGAAATCGTAGTCAAGCAGGTAAGAAATGCAATACATTGTTTATCACCGCATTTGAAAAACTACCAAATCGAGGTATGGAGTTTAATACATAAATTTATCGCTTTCAATATAAATTCCATTCCTAGGTCAAGTAATTCATAAGCTGATTTATTAGCTAATGTTGCCTCTAAATTGTTTCTTGTTGAAGGTATTTCCCCTAACACATTATCAGTTGAATTGTTGTTTAGAACATCGATTCCTGAAAACATCACAAATTGGTGAATGTTTGATGATGATCAACAGATCATCAATTTTCTTCATATGGAAGACACCTTCAAAAATGCAGTAATCGATGAAAGCACCCATAATGAAAACCTTCGAGATTTCATGGTAATATCTGATCCTCGATCTGTAGAATTATCATCTGAGATGGTAAAATCTATCCCCAAATATTTTGTTAGGTTAGAAATTTTTTATGATCTGCATGACAAGTATAGAGGGGTAGTCAATTTCAAAACGAATAGTTCCTCATTACTATACGAAATTGTGAATTTAAGAACACAAGATAATCCTCAAAATATCAATATGGAGAAAGGGTGTTCTGAAAAAGAAAAGTCTTCATTTATAAAATTGTTCAAATAATTCAAATATATGTTTGCTTGGACATATGACGACCTAAAAAATTTTGATCCAAATATAATACAACATGTAATTCCCATGAAGCCCCAAACCCAACCTTTTCAACAAAAATTGAGAAAAATGCATCCTAAATTAGAACCCACCATAATAAAGGAACTAAATAAATTACTCACTACCAAGATAATTTTTCCAGTTCGGCATACTCAATGTGTATCCAACTTAGTCCCAGTAAGGAATAAAAATGGATAAATTCGACTTTGTGTCGACTTTCACAATTTAAACTGAGCCTCTGATAAAGACAATTACCCTGTCCCTCCAATGGAACAAAATCTGCAACAAGTATCTGGTTCTGAAAGACTATCTTTATTAGAAGGTTTCTTAGGGTATAACCAGGTCCTTATGTCTCCATCAGATTATTTGAAAACCACTTTTCGTACCCCATGCGACACCTACGCCTATAGAAAAATGTCTTTCGGATTAATAAATGTCGGTGCCACTTTCCAAAGGGAAATGAACATTGATTTTTGTGGCCTTATCAATCAATCAGTTGTGGTCTACTTATATGATGTCACTATCTTTTCCAAGAATAAGAAAGATCACCTGTCTCATCTTAGGGCTCTGTTAGAACGATGTCGCAAGTTCGGTATTTCACTCAATCCTAAAAATAGTCTTTGCAGTAGAACAAGGGAAATTGCTTGGTTTTATAGTCTCTAAATATTGAATGATAATTGATCCTGAAATAACTCAAGACATTTACAACCTCCCCCCACCTTCTTCCAAAAAGGCCATGCAATCCTTTTTTGGTAAAATTAATTTTGTTAGAAGATTTGTTCCAAGTTTTTCTTAGATGGTTAGACCTCTACAAAATATGATAAAAAAGGATGTTGAGTACAAATGGGGAACACAAGAGAATCAATATTTTAATTCCATTAGGAAATCTATAATCAAAACACCTTCCTTGATGAGTCCTGATTTTTCCCAGGATTTCACATTGTATACTTTCGCATCTGACATATCGAATGTTGTTGTGCTCACACAAAAAAATGTTGAAAACAACGAGATACATATTTCATTTATGAGTGTTGCCTTTAAAGGAGAATAACTAAATTACCTCGCAGTAGATTTGCAGGAATACGCTGTTTTGAAAGTAGTTAAACATTTCAGGTCTTGCCTTTTAAAATCCAGGACAAAAATTGTTGTGCCTTACCTTGCTGTAAGAAATATGTTAGTGCAGAAAGAACTGGGAGAGAAAAGGGAAAATTGGATGACATCATTTCAAGAGTATGATCTCAAAATAGTACCTGCACAAATTGTTAGAGGTCAAGGAATTTGTAAATTAGTAGTTGATTCAGTTGAAAAATCAGAAATTCAAATAAATACATCAGCTGCAAATCAACATGACAAAATACAAATATGTTGTACAAAAACTGTGCTTAATTCATGGTATGATAATATCATATTTTATTTGTTTCACAAGACTTCTCCTCATAACCTTGATCCGAAAAACATAAGAGAATTAAGGCTTAAATCTACATCTTTCCAATTAATTAATGATATATTATTTCGAAATAATTTTGACGGCGTTTTTCTACGTTGCTTAGAAAAAGAGGAATCTGAAAGGGTGCTGGTTGAAATTCATTCCGACGATGACGAGGTTCATTTTGGTGGAGATACAACTTCCCACAAAGTACATAGGGATGGATACTATTGGAACACCTTGTTTAAGGATGCTCACACTTTGGCCCGCAAATGTATAATCAGCCAAAAGGCTGTAGGATGAGTGAAAACATATTCTTTTCCTTTGCAGCCTGTCATGGTAGACACACCTTTTAGCAGTGGGGCCTAGATATTATAGGATCAATTAATCCTCCTTCCTCACAACAACACAAGTACATTCTCACGAAAATAGATTATTTTATGAGATGGTCTAAAGCCTTATCATTAAAGGTACTAAACACAAATCAGGTAGTTTCGTTTCTAAACTCTCATATTATCACTCGTTTCAGAATTCCTGAATGTTTGGTTTTGGACAATGCTTATTATTTTTCTTCCTTGTATATGAATGTCTTTTCTTTAGAAAAAGGGATTAAAATAAAATACTATTCCATCTATTACCCTCAAGGGAACGATTTGGTTGAATCAATGAATAAAAATATGATCAAGATAATAAAAAGAACAGTGTCGTAAAACCACAAAAATTGGGATAATGTGTTGTACAAGGAACTTTCGGCATATAGAGTCACTCCAAAAGATTCCATCAATAATTTTCCTTTATTCCTTGTTTACGAAAGAGAATACATCCTTCCTCCACATGTATTTCTCCCTTCTTTGCAATTGTCACAGAAAATTCAAGAAGAGGACTGTCCTCCTTTAGAGAATCAGATAAACGCTTTATTAAAATTGGAAGAAGTAAGAACACAAGCAAAACAAAAATTGGATCAACATCAACAAAGTGTAAAAATATGGTTTGATACAAGTTCATCCCCAGAAAGGAATTTTAATGTAGGGTATTTGGTCCTCAAATGGCACAAAGCGCACGAGAATAAAGGAGAACATACCAAGTTTCAAAACCTATGGTTGGGGCCTTCTTTCATTTCTAAAAAATTGAGTCCTAGTTATTTTTGGTTGCACAAATTAGAGGGACAACCAAACACTTTTCTAGTGAATGGCCAGTCTCTCAAGAAATACTTCACCTGAGAAAATCAAATTTCCCCCCTTGTAAATATTTTTAGCTTGTGTTTTATTTTNACTTTTTTATTTTGTTTGGTTTTGTGTTTCCTGGATGATTATTTCTGAATCACCATTCGTTATATAAGGGAATTGGATTTTTCACTAATAACAGTTGATAACAGTTCAATGCATCTGCACATTAAGTTCTAAACTTAGATCAGTCACGGTAAGTCTTTGTACAATCATTGTTCCCATTTTTTGTGAATTCTCAGGGAAATATGATTATCTTTAAAAACTTCTGACGTCATCCCAGTTTTAATGAGATCAACTCAAAGTGATTCCCCATTCCTGAGATGATTTCTTGAATGAAATCTAAATGTACAAATTATGATGAAAGTTGTCAGTTCTCAAAGAACAAAAAAAAAAATTCTAAAAAAAGCAATCCTATCATTGTCTGGTTGTGAAATCTTTAGTATCACCCCGCTCTTTTATTATCATGAAGTTTATAAAAAAAATATAAACAATTTTAGAGAGTTGGAAGCACTGTAATGTGTGGAAATTGTGTGGAAACCCGTCGGGATATTGAAGATGTCTGTTGGAAGAAGGTAAATGCACACATGATACCAAGACAACTTCGTCGGGGTAATGAACAGGTATGATGGCAGCGAAGCAATGCTGGGTGAGAAGATCCTCATGTATGTTCTTTTATTGATCGGATGTCAAGATACTTTTATCATAAATGGATGACTTTTGGATGGGATAAAAGTACTAGAGAGGGTTAAATTACATACCTGTCGAGGCTATGAATGCCTACTGGCAGCAGTGGCCCTGTCAACGGTATTGGATTTACTTGTATAAATATCGTTACCCCTTTGATCGAAACGAGATGTCGGATTACAATTTTTGGACAGAACTTTATCCAATAATATGGTTGTGTTATTTCGGTGAATCGATGTCAAAATGCTTGATCTGTCTTCTAATTGTTTCTAATAACTATCTGAGTTTTATGTTTCTCGATATAAAGTTTTTATGATGCAAAGATAACTGCTTCACCCAACGTGTCGCCATTGTTGGCAGCCAAATATTCATGTCGATTTTATCATTGTAAAATATCATTTTAATGGGATAAAAAAATTTGTAGTTGCCTCCTTTCTTTGCAAAGATTTCTATCATTTTTGGTTTTTGATTAACTCTGTGTATGAGTTCATTTATTCATTTCTCTTGTTCAATTTCATGACTGTAAGAATGAAATTAGAACAAGCTCTGGTTTGGGCGCATCATACAGTTTGTGGATTTTCCTTTTATAAATTGGATAACACCTAAGGGAATCTAACAATTTCAAGAACCTTAAAATCTTTTGAATCTATCGTATTATGGGTTACTTCCTTACCATTAGCGCATGAGTTGTCCCCCTTGGGGTTATTCCTTAGGAATTTTATTCTTTGAATCATGCATCAAACAATAACTATAGTATAATTTCAAATCTGAATGCTATCCTTTGTAGTCATATCACAGTCTCATCGTGGTGGTACATGACTGACAATCATTCCTTCAAACAATTACTTCTTCGTCCTACTAGCACAAGCCTGCATTCATTGCCTCAAGTGGTAAGTTTTCATTTTTTTGTTCGACAGTCATTTGACAAGGTGGTTTTCATTGTTACGTGTCCTCTAGTTTAGCATACATTCAATAGTCCAAGTGGTCACTATGGTGTATTTCTCCCGAATCCTTAGGTATCGGGTCTCCTCCGAGTATGAAGAGCTTACTCTCTATTTCATGTGTTTTTGAACACACTCCACCCTTCACTACTCATGCTGGTTTTGTGTGACCAAATCGATGGTGTCGGTGGTGAGGATCAAGTCGAATGGCTCACAAGATCTGCTCTCACATGAAGACGTTGTAGACAATATCCTAGTTTATGGTTGGTATGGGTTCATAAAATGATTTGAGGGTTTTAACCTCAAAGTTTCTCAGGACTTCACCCAAAATTTCGATGGCGCTAAGGCTAAGATTAGGGATTTACAGTTTAAAGTGACAGAGGGCTCAATTGCAGAGGCTACTGGATTTCCCAAAGAAGGAGCTCGTAGGTTTAAAAACCTCAAGTTCGAAGGTGTCCCTTGGCACCCACTGATGGATTCCAAGAAATCGCGTTAAAATGTAAAAGGTACACCTATTTTTTTTTATTTAAACAACGATGACATGGTTTACTGTTGATACTTAAGTAGTTTAACACCTTTGAGGGTAGATATGGACTAGTCTTCCTGTATCATGTCCATTTATTGATGGTATTTTTAGGTTTTGGCTTAAATATGCCATTTTATCTACTTAGGAGCCTGCAAAAAATGGCCAAATTCTACCAAAGACAAAACCTAAATGCACAATCTAGTTTGGTCCATCATGACCTGATTCGAATTCTGGTAATTTCGCGATTGTCTAAAGTTGGGGATAGTTGGCAATATTTCATGGGTAGAAATGGGTTCTCCCTACTTGAAAATGTGACTGACTCACCTCTGCATTTTAATGAACCTTCCAGTCCCTGTCGATCAAACCCCTCTATGGAAAACCTACATGTTGAATTATAGGAAAGCCCTATGTCTATGACTAAAACCCCTGTTGTTTTCCATAAGTCATCCAAAGGAAAGAAATCGAGATCCGATTTTATTCCCAGGAAATATTTAAAAGATGTTTTGGATTATCTGAAGGATAAAATCCTTGTTGTTCCTAATCCTGAGCCAATTCAGGTTGATTTAAGCGAACTTGAAAAAACGAAACAGGGTAGGCGAAAGATATAGAGAAGTCTAGAAATCACTTTAAAAAATAAAAGACCTGGTCGACTCATATCCAGAACACTAAGAAATCGACATCGTGATCATGAAAAACCTGTCCCTATTATTGAGGTCAATGATTGGATTTTCAAGGATGATATCGATGACTGGATTTCCGAGGATGATATCGATGATCGGATTCCTAAGGACGATATTGATGTTGATACACCAAAGTTCAATTTCGTATTGAATGAGCCTCCTTTCTTAAATAAACAACAAGGTTTTTCAGGCATTCAACATGATCTAAAATGAACTATGGAACAAGATAAATTACCCACTACACAATAGACTTGGCCTTTACCAAACATGGAACCGACGCATTGTGAGAATTGTTTCGATTGAATTGAAAGGTATTATTGGGATGTTCCTTATCTATAGGCATGTTTGAACCAAGTGGTCACTCAGAATTCAATGCTTGAGAGGGAGAATGAGGAGCTCAGAGCTTTCGTTCGATCGAACACACACGGAGCCAACAAACGTATTAAGCGATCTGCGAATGTGGTCATTAAAAATTCGACCAATTTCAATACTATTATAAACTCAGACCTGTGTGATGCCTCTCTTTCAAATTTATGAATTGGTAAATGGTTTGTTTGTATAAATAATAGGTAGATTCATTTTGAATTTATTTTTATGTTAGACTAACTACATAATCGAAAGATTATGTAGCTTGTATTTTGAAATTATTTGTTTTGATTATTATCTATTTTTAATTTCTTTTTTATGGTTTCAAGTGAACAACAAATTGATGTGCTATGATTAAGGAAAGGAGTCATGGGTTGATAATTTAGTGGACTAGTAATTTCCTATTTTGAAAAACAATGTTTATTAATGTAAATATTTTTTATTAAAAGACTCCAACATGATTATCTTTTTGTTATCTTATTTTAGTAAAAAGGACTTATTTTAAGAGATCTACCTCTATATTAGATGATCGGAGGTAACAGTTGAAAAACATGTTTAAATAACAATGTTTCCTAGAGATATGGGCAATTCCTCTTGGACCATGTGATGGACATAGTTTTTTGAAACTATATGGGAAAGCAATTTACTCTTTGGCTTTCGTCCTGTGTAGACCGTGCAATGTTTTTTTCATTGTCTTCTCGTGTAATTTCTAGGTGTGAAATGTTATATGTATCGAGCTAGCTTTAGTCTGTTCTGCACATAATATTTTATATCGTGCTTTTCTTTATGTTGTTCATTATATTTTGGTTTAGTTCATATTTGTGACTGATCATCTATGTAAGTATTTTGAGTTGACGTCTGATACTAGATAGATGGTAATAGCATAACCGAGAATTGGAATTTCTTCCATTCTTAGTTATTGGACATTTCAAGGTCACTTGATATATAATTATTTGTCTCTCTATCGTTATAAACGCATTCCAGAACATGAAAGACTTCTGTGAGTTTCTTCAGGAAGTATTATGCTTTCCTTTGTTATAGGTTTACACTTGGCATAGGCTAAGAGGAGATCATACAAATGCAGAGGGATGAATTTAGTTTAGTACTTCTGATCAGCAAGAGGTTAGTCAATTTATTATTTTAATTTGTTGATTTTTGAATGAAGAATTATTCCATCATTTAATCATCAATCTGCTTTGTCTATTTTCGTTATATCATTTACAGTCTGGTTCATTCATTGTTCATTNCACAAGGCTTTGCTCAAACCTTGTAAAATGTATATAACCATTCTACACAAACATTGTTAGTTAAGCATTTGTAATTAAGTGTTGATTGTTAGAGTAATATATTTAGTCAGTTCACATATTTTAAATTGTTTTAGGATATTAGTTGGCTAACAGAACCATAAAACCCGTCAGGGTATATTATACCAAACAGATTGGGTTAACTAGAAAATCCCAGACCATATCTTCCCTTCCCGTTGATGGTGTGTCATAAACGCCCGCCAATAGGTGTCTTGGACACTAGGTAAACTCTTCGCACCAAATCGATAAAGAAATAAATGTCTCTCTTTGGTGGAAATCCAAGAATTTCTCTAAAAACATTCTCAAAATGATTTAAGACTGGATGGTCTTCAATGCTTGCCACTTTATTTTTGGCTGCGTCTTCCACGTGGGTTGCAAAAATATGACATCCCTTACTAAAACTCGTTTTTAGTTGCATAGTTGAAATCTCTCTAACAATTAAAGCTCTTGGATTGATTTGAATCTTTCCTTGCTACCCTTCTTCATTAATACATTTGATTTTTTTGTTGTAATAGTCTAGGACAACATGGTGTTTTTCGAGGCAATCCATGCCAATTAGAAAATCATATGAACCTAATGGTATGACATTTACATCTACCTTTGTGTTGAGAACATTCATGTCTATCAAACAATATTTAACCAAATCATTGATATTTCTTTTAGCCCTTGTGGCTAATTGAACTAACCAAGCTTTATTATGCTTACTTCTTTGCAAGTTAAATATTTCAACAATGTTGTTATTTATCTAACTATGGCTAGCTCCAGAATGAAGTAAAATTTCTATGGGCTAGTTTTCAATCTTACCTTCCACTTCAATAATGGGGGATAGATATTTTTCTTGTTTGTTTTCCAAGGCTACGTAAGTCATTGGCATATTCCTCGCATGTCTTCCACTTTTTCAACCTATTGACTGTTGTGAACAATAATCATTCTTTCTCCTTTTTGAGGGTAGTCCCTATGTAAGTGACTTCCCTCACATCCCCAACATTGTACATGTTGTTTCCTTGGCCTTTTCCCAAATGAATATGCAGTCTTGTGCTCATTTTTGGTTGTCTTACCTTGCTAATTTTCTTGGGTGTTGTTCTTGAAAAATGGTGGATTAAAACCTTTCTTCCTTTGATCCTTTTTCTCTTTCATATTTTCATTCCAATCCTTTTGGAAAATTGGCCTTCCTCTACTTTGCTCATAAAGATTCCTTGCTCTCCTTATGGTTTCCTCCAAGGTTTTTGGGTTATCATATTGAATCTTCTCACTATATAAGGAGCGTAACCCACTCAAAAGCCTTCGGATTTTGACCTTCTCATCCTTGATGAATTCAACATACTTCAACAGTTCAAAGAAACTCTTTTATTATTCATCCATCGTAATGCTTCCCAACTTGAGCTCAAAGAACTCTTTCATACTCATTTCATAGTAATGCTCAGACAAGTATTTATCTTCAAAATATCCTTTGAATTTCCTCCATGAGATTCTCTTCTCATAAAGGTTCCCAAATTTCTTAAGTTGATCCCACCACATGGATGTATTTCCTTGCAAGTGGTAGGTGGGAATTGTAGATTCTACCCAGGAGGGGTAGTCATGCAACTGCAAATATTTATTTATTTTCAATAGACAAGCCTTGACCTCTTCTCCTTTCCCATGCTCACCATTGAAATTTGGTGTCTTGATTTTCCTGAGCTCACCTTAGAGGATGTCTATCTCAGGATTTTTTCTTTTCCTTCAAACAAGAGACACACTTGGGATACTCCTTGGCCATGAACTTGTATGAGTTCTTCTGGTGGATTTATTTGGATAATGATGATGCCTTATCATAATTTTTTACTACCTATCATTTTTATGATCATCCCTTTTTTTATGGGATCTAGATGATGACACTTGTCTAGAACTAGTTGATCGCTTGGTGAGAGAGTCCTTGTTGACTTGATTATGTAAAATATTTAAGATTTTAAGTATCTCTTCCTAAGCCTTCATAATCCTTTCATTATCATCTCTATATCTCTACACTTCCCTATGCATGCTTATAGTTACAGGCTCCTGCCTATCTTTTCTTCTATTTGAATTTGTCTTAGCAATCCCCATGTTATCATTCATACCTTTGATATCTTCCTCATGTCTATAATATTCTTGAGCATGTTCCATAACTCCAATCCTCATATAAGAACCAAAGGTGTCTCCATGTACCTCTAATTCTGCAAGAAATGTGCATGTAATAATTACTGTTAGAACATGCATACTATAAAAATTTTCATCAATTAGAATAAATGTTATTTTCTCATCAATTTATGAAGTAAATAATGCACCAAATAAAAATTGTATTCCTTAGAATCATTTCCCTCTGAAATAACTTTCCAATGGTTGTACTCATGCCTCAATCTGATTTTTGAGCGAAAAGTTACAACATTTACATTGTGCAATTTCCACTATTTTACTACTGCAAAAATATCTTTATTAATTATGAAAATTTTTGTTTTCCAAATCAAAATTTTGGGTGGACAAATATCTTCTACTCTTCAATAAATTCCAATGATTTTTTTTTTCTCAAATGGGAGCTCTGAGCTAAAAGTTATGGTCCAGAGAAGTTTAGGTTGTTTTACCCAATTTATCCTTATATGCTACATGTGTATTAGTTCTCTTCCTACACATTTTCAGGTTCTTATATCCCAATTTTGGCTTCATAGTTGGATTCTATGGATCATAATATTTCCATAGACTTCTCTTTTTCCCCAAATGGACTTTTGAGCGTGGATTTATGCCCTCTATAAGTAATATGGTGCCAAAATTTTACTCTCACTATTTTGGTTGTAACTTTCTCATACAAGTTTTCTTTTGCAAACTGTTTATCTCATTGGACAACTCTCTCTGAGTTCTTTTATATGATCTATAGAGACAAAGTGTACCTTGGTAAACTGTGTTCTCATAGTTTTTGATTGGCTAAAAATGTCACTTAGGCCCTAAAAAATGCCCCACAAATTAATGACCTTCAAACCCCACACATGTTTCCATAAAATTCACCATTTTACTGTGTTAATTAGCCCTTAAATATAGGTCATTGGTGCATGCTCCGTTGGCCATCGGTTATCGGTGATTTCATTTGGATGTGCACAAAATTTCTCCCAAACCGCTAACTCGATCGTCAATCATTAGCCCATTTCTCCAACAACTGATTTGCACACAACTCTAAATCGACTGACCCGACCGTCGACCGTCAACTATATTTTTTGGCGAATGAAACTCCTCAAAAATTCATTCGATTCTAAACCATAAATCCATTGGCCATTGATCATCCTCATTGACTATAAAGAACACTTCCTCATTTTTTCTGACCCAACCATCAGTCATCAGACACTTCTAGGATGACATGGAAACTATTTACATGGCATGACACATGGATGTTGATGTGGCATGACACATGGATGAAAATGTGGCATGAAACATCATCCTAAGGTGTCAACGTGGCTTATGTGGCATGAAATGTCGATGTTGAGGTGGCATTACATGTCATCATCATGTTTCCTTCTTTGGCTATCAATTGCTTTTCTGAGACGATCCTAACACCTCATCGAATCGTATGATGCTCGAGCATCGGCCATTTCTGATCAATGGATTATTCCAGTTGATTCAAAACAGTTCGCTGAATCAATCGATACCCAACCATCGACCCATCAACCATTGATGAATTTTCCTGCTTGATTCAAAACACTTCGTTGAATCAATCGACGCCCGAAAATCGACCCATAGGCCATCAAAATATTCTATTGTCAAATGAAAATACTTCATTGGATTCGGTTGATACCAAACCATTAACCATTGGTAGTTAGAGATGTATTTTGGCCGAACCAAACTCTTTTCCATTTTGGCCAACCTGACCATCCTTTATCAGTGATTTCCATTGATGAAGTTTAAGACCTATAAATTTCTTGACATTTCTCTAATCGATTTGGACTGCCAATCTCCCAATCGAAACAATATTAATTGTTGATTTGGAAAAAATTTCCCAACGCTACTGAGAAACCTCAACTGTTGATCTGCTAGGTGAGTGCAAGATAATGATGGTCTCTCATGACTTGTTAGTGGCAATGCAAACCTATAAAATAAACAATTTGTTAGCTTGGAGGGATTATTCAAGGTACTTTTACAATGAATTTGAATATTATTTAAGAAGATGAAATGTATGAAATTGAATTAGCTTTCGAGTATACAAATTTTATTCATAGACATTGTGAATAAGTAGGTCATTTTTTATTTTTTCTAACAATGATATCTTAATTTTCCAACAAAATATAAGGTATATGTTTTCGTTCGTGCAGGTGTTGAGTGTCTTAATGATGGAATTTCATTCCAAAACTTTTGTACTTGTACATAACCCATTTTTATTGTGTTGTGTATTTTTTGGAAATTTTTAATATTATTTTTATATTTTTTAAAGATTTTCAAAGTCAACACATACCTGAAATTACAATGTCTTTTGTTCGTGCAGGTTGAAAGGGCCTTAACATGATCAAACTGTTTTTTTCCTTTTTATATTGTCAATATCGATCTCCTCTAGTGCCACATATAACTCATTTGAGAAATGGTTAAGATGAGAAAACATTATAGAAGAAATCAAAGAGGTATGTATTCTAGGATTTTGATATATGTGAAGACAAAAATATATTAAAAATACTAAAC
>SNQJ01S0010420.1:172460-211413 GCA_010110895.2 Picea sitchensis
GTTCTTTAAACCGAAAGGGAGTTTCCTGTAGGCGAAAGTACCCCAAGGACAAATAAAAGCCATTTTATGTTGGTCCTCAGGAGAGATATTGATTTGATTATAGCCGGAAAATCCATCCATGAGGGAAAATATTTCACTACCGGCACAGTCATCGACAATCTGGTCGACGAAAGGGGTTGGAAAATTGTCCTTTGGACAAGCTTTGTTGATATCTCGATAATCAACACAAACGCATATACTACCACCCTTTTTATCAATCGGTACGGGGTTCGAAACCCACTCTGTCAATGCCACAGGATAAATGAAACCGGCTTTAAGAAGTTTTTCAGCTTCGAGTTTAATGGCTGCCGCTTTACGTGGATGCACAGGACGGAGGCGCTGCCGGACTAGTTTAGCTCCAGGGTATGTCTTAATCTCATGAAAAACGATAGCAGGGTCAATACCCGGCATCTCTTCGTAAATCCATGCAAAGATGTCATGAAATTCTTTGAATAATGAAGTATAAGTGACAATTTCTTCAGGAGAACACGACTCTCCAATATGAACGTTCTCAACGATCCTAGGTTTCACGAAAATATCTATGGGTATCATGGGTGAAATGTTACTGAGGTTCCCTTCCGCAAACACATCACGCGTAGATCCGGGAACGGTCATTGTGACAACAACGGTCGACGGAGCCGAGATCCGTTGGTAATTCTCAAGTGTATGTTGTTCCAGAAACAAGATGGAACGATGATGCCCATCATCCCAAGGCGTATCAGCCATGACGGACATGATCATCTCGTCAGAGGGAAATATAACACGAAAATGATCCGGAGACAACTCCTCGAAAGAAGAGGTAGAAGGTGATGCGGATTGAATGGCTTGATAAGCGGACTCAACCGGACTTAACGGCATAACGTTGCTGAAACGAGCATGATCTCCCGGATCAGGGACTATCCAAGGGTCAGCAGACACAGGAAGTTCATGAGGCATAGTAGAGATCATATTAATGGAAGCAACTGACGGGCTTGGAATATTGGGTGGTGGTGGTATGGGGAAAGTACCCATTAATGATGAGTCTTTTAAAAGACCGACACCAACATTCTCATAACCCGGAGGGGTGTTTGCTATGAACGATACGTTACCCGTGCGAGTATCGACATTGAAAAAGGCAAGTTGATCGACAATAACCACTTTTACTTGGTGAGGAAAGCGTAAGACACGGAAAAGAGTTGACATGAAAGCACGCATAGAATCGACCCAGCTTCGACCAAGTAGAAGATTGTAATCGAGGGGAGTATCAAAAACTTCCACTTCCACCTGGACGGTCTTACCTTCCAAAGTGACAGGCAACGCAGGTAGAACACCATAAGGTTTAAAACCAGAGCCATTGAAGGCTCGCAAAGTATTTTGTGATTCGTTCAACGGGGGAGAGCCAATGGCTTTCCAGCAAGAAAAAGACATTACGCACGTAGAGGCACCCTCATCAACAACAGTCCGACAAATATTCTTGTCGGAGATCACAACTTGAATTTGAAACGCAAGCTGTGAGGGCAACCTTGGAATATGATCATCCATGTTAAAGACTATCAAATTCTCATCTGTTGGATCAATACCACCTATAGCTTTCAACAGCACCCTGCGTTGTGCAAGACAAGACTGAAGGACTTCTAGGGCAGACATCGCTGAGGGTGCTTGGGCCAGATCTTCGACAATGCTATAGTTCTGGGCTGCCCGAGCATGAGGATTGAATGTCGATTTCTTCATGACACCTTTCGGGGGTGGTCTGATAACTGTATCAAGGTTTGGTCGTTCAAGATGAAGAGGACCGTTCGTAGGTGGATTCGGTGGAGAGGGCTGTATACTATCCCCAATGACAAGCATGACAAGCATACTCTTCCTGTAAACATGCCAACAATATCCCCCTTTGGCATTGATGGCAACCCTAAGCGACTGCAATATTCATCTTAGTCCTCAAACTGTAGCATTTAGACCAGACCTTTTCTCCCCCTTTTACATCAATGTCAAAGAAAACACATGCTACCCCTGAGTTGTTGCAGTACTGTGCAGAGGTATCATCTATTCAACCAACATAAACTCCTCCTGACAGGATGGACTCTCTTATTTGAGTCCCACAGAGTATTTGTATCTCACTCACATTCTTCTCCTTCTAATTCTTGGACCTGTTCATCTTCAGCTTCAGTTGTGTCCTCTGTAAAAGACTCAATATTTCTCACCTCTTTCACTGGGACTCCTTCATCAAACTTTTCTTGTCAAAACTGAATGACTCTCTCTATCACGCTTCTCTGATCTTCTATTACATTAACTTCATTTTTCTTCCATGATGCCTACAATCCAAGGCTTTTATGACCATATTTGTTACAATAAAAAAACATTACAAACACTATCATACCTACTTTCTCTTTGAACAAAGGAAGGAAATGTGTTAGACTTCTTAGAAGTATTGATTTCTTCCTTGTTGTATCCAAGACTGGATTTGTCATTTGGTGATCTCTGACTATCCAAGATCTCATCCAGGGTCATGGAGCTATTTAGGAACTTGATTTGGGTGTTTGACTTCTCAACCTTCACAACTTATGCTTCCATCTTATGACATGATTCTTCTTCTACTTCTTCTTTTCTTCCATGGGAGGATTCAATATCAACATCATTATCTGTCCTTATGCCTTTAGCCACCACTTGTCCTGAGTTTACATTTTTCACCTTATAATCTTTGGACATAAACACCTCTTCACAACCTCTATCACACATTTGACTTGTACTAAGCAAATTATGTTTTAGACCATCTACAAGAAGAACATCCTGAGAATTCTCCATGGTACACAAACCTTATCTTTGTCCTGCATCATTTACAATTTGCTTCTAGTTTAAGAAAATCTAAAGATAGATTTTTAAAACTTAAAGATTTGAAATATTGCATTCTAAATGGAAATCTTTACTGGAAAGATGTTGGAGGCATTTTACTCATTTGTTTATTGAAAGATAAAGATGACAAATATTTGCAAGAGTTCCATGAAGGGGATTGTGGTAGGCACTTAAATTGGAATACTACTGCTAACAAAATTCTTAGAGCTGGTTTTTAATGGCCCACTTTGTTTGCAGATGTCCAGAAAAAGGTAAACTCATGTCACAAGTGCCATATCTTTGAAGGAAAAGGGAATATTTTTCCTTTACCTTTGAATCCTATTTCGGTTGAAACCCCATTTCAACAATGGGGTTTGGAATTTATTGAATATATTCACCCACCATCATCAGGCCAACACAACTGGATCCTTACATCTACTGACTACTTCACCAGGTGGATTGAAGTTGTACCCTCCAAGCAAGCCACTAATGTTGTGATTATAAAATTGTTGGAAAATAACATTCTCTCTCTATTTGGATGTCCCAAGAAGATTATCATTGATAATGAAACATTTTTAGATAAAAAAATATTATACAATTTTGCAGTAAGTATCAGATCACTTTAGGGCACTCTAGAACCTATTACCCTCAGGGAAATGGGTTGGCAGAGTCTTCTAATAAAAGTCTAGTAAATATCATCAAGAATATGTTGTAGGGAAATAAGAAGTCTTGGCACAACAAGTTGGTGCATTCACTGTGGGAAGACAGATTGACGACAAAGAGGTCAATTGGTATGTCCCCATATCAGTTGGTGTATGGAACATATGTTGTTTTTCCCACTTCTCTAGGTGTTCCTGTTATGAATATATTAAAAGAAGTATAGGTAGAACCTAATAACATTCAAATAAGGATCAATTAGATGATACAAATCCAACATTCCAGAGAGGAGGTTTATAACCAGACCTAGGTGTTTCAAGAGAGCATCAAGAAAATCTATGACAAAACAACCAAGGAGGATGAATTCAAATTGGGTGATGTGGTACTGAAATGGGATTCAAGAAATGAAGACAAGGGAAAGAATGGAATGTTAGAAAATTTATGGAAAGTCCCTTTTATAATTCAGTCTTACAGAGGAAACAATGCATTTCTAATCAAAGACATGGATAGAGAAGATATGATAGGAGGACCTATCAATGGCAGAATGCTCAAGCATTATATTCCACCAGAATAAAGATCTTGTCTCACTCACCTCATTGTACAAACATTTTTACTTTTATGTCATGTGTGGGTGATTTTTATCAGGTGGTTGAAGCCCAGAGAGAAGGCCCTAAGCCACTGTTCAAGATCACCGTATTTACAATTAAATAATGCGGAAAAATCCATAGAGAAAAATTTTCAAGGCAACAGGTAGTTGGTTATTGGCACCTCACAAGGAGAGCACCATCCCCTTGAAGTGGAGCCACTGTTATAACCCTATGTTTCATAGGATCACTTGGTGATTAGAATCTCCTCCTCTAGTTGTGTTGTATTGTAAATTATAATTAGTGTTGCAAATGATTTACAAAAGAAAAAGAAAAAGAAAAGAAAAAAAAATCAAAAGAGGGTATAAAAAAAAAGAAAAAAAATATAAAAAGATAAAACCCCATGAAATAAATTTGGTTTGATTCATACTATCTAAACGTTATCAAACCCTTTAAATTTGTGTTCATAGGTTAGTGAACAAATTTGGCCATACAGTCTAATCTTGGCCAAATTAGATAGGTTACTAAATAAAGTTTGGCCAAACAATCTAAGCTTGGCCAAATATCTTAGGTTAGAGTAATTATTGACCCAAGAGTTTAAACTGGGTTAATGTGTTAGGTAACTAGATTAGGAACTAGCTTAGCATGTTTTGTTTCAATAAAGTTTGCAAAAGGTTGATTAAGTGCCTTTTTATTTGAGTTAATGTGACATGTTTTTGACCCCTTGGTGAAAAAATAAAGAAAGGAGAGCTAGCAAATACCCACAATATGTTTTTATACTAAGTTTATTGGGATTTGACACTTTGGCTCTTTCTGGCTAAATAGCACACATTTCTTAGCGGTTGATCTAGGTGTGCCCAAATCAACGATCTGCAGTAGATATCAGACCCCCCAACATTTCTTCCCTTAACGGTGGAGGGGAGGTCTGAGTTGGTGATTTTCCTGGTGCGGGCCCCGCATAACGTGTCAGCTCTATATATTATCAGACCCCCCCTCAGTCAATTCATCTTACCACCTACCCCCCCCTCTGATAATCTACCTAACCACTCATCAATATTGTTTTCCTCATCCTGCCATCATACCCCACTACCCTGTCACCTATCAGACTCACATAACCGTTGGAATATTAATACCTTCCACATCACATTCATCCATCCATTGGCCAATCAATGTTTTTCCGCATGACCATTACTCGTTCGATTCACCACCCACACCATAATAGACACTCCCTACACAGTTTAAATCCATTGTTATGCCATTACCACATTGTTCATTTATCCAAACACAGTCGACACAATCATTTCCTCTTTTCAAGCCAACCACCACTAGGCACACCATCGACAGTCACCATTAAACCCGATAATCAAAGACAATACCTTATTTCATCCTTAGATCTTCGATTAATCATGGCGCCCAAATCCAAATAAGATGAAACAAAAGAAAACCCATTTCTTCCTCCTCCCGTCGACCTGGATTGCATCCCCCTGGACGATAAAGATTACCGAAGTGTGAATTCAATTTTTTTGAATTACACTTCTGGCTCAAAGATATTTTTCTAGACCAGAGTGACGAGATCGGACTCTGGGAGTCTAATATTCCATTGTACATGTTTCCCCAGAACTATCACTTCCCTGAGTTCTCCCTAAAGTGTCAAGCCCACTACCTTCATGGCCAAAGGGCCATCGTGTCTTCATTTGATGAAACTCTATTCACCATCACCCCTGAAACAATAAACCAGATGATGCAAGTACCCAGAACTGACTCTACCAACCCCTTCTCCATTGAAATTTTGACTAAATTCTATTAGAAAATTTCATTTCCTTAAAGAGCCCATGTATTTGAAATGTTCTTACCAGAAGACACACAATTTCCTAAAAACAACCCCCGATATCCTTCTTCCATCTTCTTATTCAAAGGAAACCAAATCATTTCCACTCTATGTTTCCTGCTAGGATATTATACATGAACAACTTTTCAATTTCTCCACAAAGGGAATGTTTAGGTACTCCTGAATGTTGGTGTACATGTTCCTCTTCTTCCAACCAGATTGATTCTCTTGTGCCTTTCAGAAATTGGATCAAAATGGGAACCCTCAACCAATGACTTCTTGGACATCACTAGTGAGGAAGAACTCATCTGAATTCAACTTCAAGCAATTCATCTATCATTTTTACCATCCAGTGGTGTGCATGCTCAATAGTAGAATGGAACCAAGGATAAATGAATAGGTCCAGAGAATCCTTGACTTGTTAGATTTAGCTAAAACAGGGGATTGGTATCTTTACCAGAACCATACTGAGATCAGAGTTTATGGGTCTGAATTACCACCATAAAAACTGCCCAAGTACCTCCCTGTTCGAATTTTTTCCTTGGAATACATCATACATATGATCAACTCTGATGATATCCACTTCATGTCATTCAAGAAGAAGCAACAACTCAGGATCAAGAGCCGAATTGGTTCTTTCATATGCAACAACAAAGCTACAGAGGAAGAAGCCAACAATCTCTTAAAGGAAATGAATTTTGGCCTAAGCTTCCCATGGAATTATGACCCCTTAGGAATTATAGCAAAAACCAGGCTTAAGAATAAGATCTCTCCTTATTCTCACTTGCCAAAGCCTGAGATTAAAAAGTTTATGAATCAGAAAGACTGGCAGGAGAATACATTGCTAGAGAGAGAGGAATCCCCCACTATCATTGCCTCACATACCATCACTCCTCGGGTTCAAGAAGAAAAAAGATCCAAGAAAGAGGTTTCACCTTCAGTCACTGAGGTGTCAGCTGAATACTTCCAAGTTGACAAGAAGAGGACTAATACTAGTCACACACCAGACAGACCAAGAGAAGAAGAAACACAGTCCACTATAATTATGGAGGGACCACATTTCTCAGTCTTCTCAGGAAGCCAACACATAGTGTCTACATCCTCATCCAAGAAGTAAGTAGTTACTACACTATCAGTTGAATCCTCTCAAGAGAAAATAAGATCAATCATTTTTGACAAATACAAGATGATCAATCAGAAGAATGAAATTATGAACAACATCACATATGCTCAATTTTGGAAGAAAACATATGCAACCCAACACAGATTATTGTTTTCCTTTGACACAGAGAAGGGAAGGATGCACATGGCATTCTTACAGGCACAGGTCCCCCATCCCAAGACACCCTTTGATTACAAGAAAGAATCATTTGATATTGATGTGAAAGAGTTTCATCCAGCAGATCAAATGGATATGCATAAGAAAACCATGGAGATGATTTTCTCCTCCTTAACACATAAATCATTGACAACTTCAAAATTGCAGGTGTCCTTAAAGAATGTCCAATCTCAGTTGAAGCTGGAAACAATTTTCTCTCTTGCCAAAGATAATAAGATCAAATATCTAGAGTTGTTGGTATTGAAGATCGGTTATGATCCATCCAATATCGAGGCAGTCGAGGAACTACTGAAGAATAAAAATGCTGACATAACATCTCTAAGGAAACAATTGAAATTACCATCAATTGAAGATTCACATGCAACGGAAATGGCCAAAAGTGAAAGTCACAAAGAAGAGATGCTAAAATTGATAATGGAGCAGAACACACAAATAAAAGACGTCGAAGCTGAATTAGACAAATTGGTTAAAGAAAAATAAAAGACTGTACAAATGGTTGTCATACCAATGGAGGCAGTTCCTCTCATAGGAGTTAGCACAACATCAACCACAACAATAGAAATTCCATCAACCATTCCAGTCAAAGTTCTAGATTGTTCTAAGAAGTTGGTGAAGTCAATGGAGGACATGACCCTGCAAGGGGAAGAAATCAAAAGATAGAAAGAAAAGGTAAAAAACCTCGAGAAGATGAAATCCATGTTCCAGACCAACTATAATACAGAGATGCATAAATCACAAACACTTAGTCAAGAAATACAGAAGTTGCAGAAAGAAACTGTCATGAATAAAACATTATCTTAGGCCAAGGAAAACATTTGGATGGACATCAACAATTCAATGGTAGAGATATCACCATTCATACAAATTGTCTTTGAACAACGTGAACTAGTACAGAAGACCAAACACACAACTGAAAACATAAGGGAAGAATTAGGAGAAAGGCCTACAGAGGCCACTGAGCTCATCAGGTTCTTAAAATCCAAGACCAAAGAGGAGTTAGAGGCATTGGAGATTCAAGATAGGACAAATACCATCCTTGAGGTCAAGAAGGTTTTGACCAAGAAAAGATTGATGTTGCAACTAGAGGAGAAAGCTCAGATGATGGACATTGGGGTGCATATATTTTTTAGCAAGCTTGACACACTACACAAGAAGGGACTTCCAGGACTACTAGTGATAAATTATAAGCTCATCACTCTGTCAGACTATAAAAAAAAGATCAACATAGTGGAAAAGGATGGGTCTAAATTTGCAGGTATACAAGGAAGCATCACTCGCAAGGATTTCTTAGAAACTTTGCAGTTGGACCTGAGAATTCAACATGAGATAAAGTGTATTTCTATTACAAAGCCTACTTTTGCCAAGTACACTAAAATGGACAAAATATACAGAAAGTTACTCACGGTTTCCATCCCTAGTCAAAAGAGATGGGAAGACCTGTGCTCTTTACTTGAGTAAAAATGACATGGATTTCTAAGTCGGCATGAGGAAGACGGTCAAGTCAAAGTGATGAGCCATCAACTACCTCCCCCATAATCAACACCAAGGATTCGATTAGATCATCAACATTCCTATTATTTTGTAATTTGTAATCTAGTTAGTTAGATTTTTCCTCCACAATATCCTAGTCATTAATGACAAGATCATATGTAACTGTTGTATAAATACTTCTCACTTCGAAGTATTGAGAGTTGATTGTTTCTCCCAAGGAGCTATTTGTGTAATCTTTTGCAAAAGGATTGACCAATAATAAAAATACTATTCACAATATTCTTGTGTTGGAACGTTGGTGATGTTTATTTTTATTTGTTAAATGTTTATATTTCTTTGTGATCATTATGTTTTCAGTTTCTAATCATTAAAAGGAATTTAATAAAAATAATTTGTCTAGTGCAAACTCAAACAACTCTAAATCATACACTAGCAGGGGTAGATCCCAGTTTCAAAAGTGGTTTTGGTAAGTTAACTTTATCAGGGTTTCAAAAGTGGTTTTGGTAAGTTAACTTTATCAATTTCTTCTGCCCTTGACAACCTATGGGAATTATAGAGTGCTAACACAAATAGCTTAAATAAGAACTTGGAACATGGAAGGAGTAGCCAAGTTCCACCTAGCGGTAGAATGGATAAGCCAAATCACTTGATCCAATCACCCCAAGCCTGATCATGAATCCATAAGGGCGAACTAAGCTTCATGTTTCAATAGTCCTTTCATTATTTACAGTTTCCTAAAACATATAGTTCTCACACAACAACTCATTCTCCTCTGTTCTCTACAAAAAGATATATTTTTCAGTTATTTTCTTTCTTCCACATGCTAAGCAGTGTCCTGCCTCCTCGCACATGTGCTTATATATTTATTTTTTTGGCCAGGTCTTGTTTTCCCGAGCTCTCTTCCCTCCTTGGAAATTTTTGTATATTGGGGAAATACCTAATTGTGAGGGTGCTTTAATCACTATAATTGACTTCTAATACTTGTTCTTTCTTGCCCAGGGTCAACTTCAGCTCATTCCCCACTCATGGATTCATAATCATCTCATTTTAACTTAGTTGTTCCTTATGTTCCCTTCATTTAATTAATAAAAAAAAGTGTCTCTTACATATGTCGAGTAACAGTTGGTAAGTCACTATATTATTCCACAGTTAAATTTACCCACTAACTCTATATTCAAATTTTTCACTTAAGTAAATTATTTAGCATGCTGCTTTACTTTATTGAAGGGGTATTACATTGGTGGACTGGACCAACCATCCAATTCCACATCTTCATATTCACATGGCACAAAGTACAACCGCATTGAGATTTGTAGTGTAGGTATAGGGAGATGGGCTCGATACAGTTCTAGTTTTCTAGAACAGAAAACGACACTTCCCTCCGTCGTTCAACATACCTTTCTTTCTCTTTGTTTTGTTCTGAGACTCCAGATTCTCTGGCTCTCGAGGATGGCTAGTAGCACTATTTCCAGGGGAAAAATAAATCACTCTACTTGTAAAGAAAAGTTTTGTTGATAGTACTACTTGAATCTCCAGGTAACTTTACCCATATTATTCTACAGAGCTCTATTTGGTTATTTTTATTTGATTCAAAATTTACTCTATATAATAAGGGTTTGTTTTTTCTATTATATCTCAAGTTTCTCCCTGGTAAATCTCCTTTATTTTCCTTAATTTTACTCATTCTGGGGAAGTTTTCCTAGAATACAATATATACATTACTATCCACTATACTTAATCCCTACTCTCATGACTGTAAATGTCGATTTGCTGAGCGTAATGACTTCTATCTGATATTGTTTTTATTCTAATTTTCTTCGGATAGGGTAATACCTTATCCTGGATTAAACGTATAGTCAAAAATGATTAAGGAGAAACATTTTGTCTTACTGCATCTGTGCGATGAGGATTCAAATATAAGCGATTATTCTGTCCTAAATTTGGTTAGTTAACACTTGTTTCCTCTCAGCATATAGAGGCATTTTCTTTCTCGAGTTTGTTATGGTAGAACAAAACTAAAAGTCAAGTTTTCACTACCTCTTTTTGTGGTCCAGATGATAACATAAGATAACAATTATGAAGGGTTTCCACGCTTTTCACGATGATTAATAATGTTTAGAGTCCAAGTTTTGTCGAAGTTTACTTCAATTTTGTTTCTCTCGGTTTAGTGTCATTCAACTCATTTCCTTCAAGCTCGAATCTTCTGAGTCAAGGAGTTTTAACAAAAACTATTGCACATATAATTATTAACTGTGTTTTATATATAATAAATTTTTGGGGTACGTTTTTAACGATGGGTCTCTTATGTTTGCAAGAGAACCCAATCAGGACAAGGAGGGTTCTTCACTGACTTTCCTTTGTCAATATTCTTCGAATTGGAACCCAGTTGAGAGGTTAGTTTACTACATAATTCATACCTCATTTCTTTTATAAACAGGAAGGTATTTTCCATATTCCGAGCCATACCGATGGAGACGATTTCTCTTTGAGTATGGTAATATTTTTAATAATATTTGTTTACTTTTATTTATTTACTATTATCGGTCACCTTACAAATTGCTGTTTTTTTGTGTGTTTCTGCAGTAGGAATAAATAATCCAAGATTTAGGACCCACAGATACCAACAAGGTACTCGGGTTCTCGTATGGGAGAAAACTCCCAGTCTTTATTCCACGAAACTCCTGGTTTAAATTTGTAACTTTAATCCCAGTCTTCGTTCTTTATTTTAAATATGCCTAAACAAGGTCTGTTTCTTATCAATTTCGTATCATTGTTATTGTTTAATCGTCACCTAACTCGGCGGTTCTACAATCTATTATGCATTGTGAATTTCTACCTGACCTATTTGGCCCTGAATATTCCTCATAATTCAATTGCTTATACACGTAATGGGTATATCCGTTTACTTAGGATTTCCATATCCCGTACTCACACAACAATGTTTCTCTCTTACACATGTCTCATAAAAGAGTACAATTTTATTAACAGAAATAGAACATATCAAATGTATTGATTGCTTGGTATTTAATATTTAATTCACTTTTGCATTGATATATATATATATATATATATATATATATATATATCGTGATACCATTTTGATTTATATGCAAAGTCAGGAAGAAAATATCTTCTTGTTGCTTATCCTTATTTACACATTCTAAAAATATGGATACAATGAACTAATCATGGTTCTCTCTTTTATGTGAGGAACCCATCATACTGCGCCCAATGCCAAACCCCTTTCTCAGATCATGAACTCCAAGTATGAGTTCTACATTCACACCAATTAATCGCATACAGATCTAAGTATTATTTAATTTGTTTTAAATTCCTTTTCTTACTGTTTTATATCTTGCGTAAACATAAAATAACAACTTAATACCAAATCATTTCCAAGTATTAATCGTCACACTTTGGCACACAAAGAGAAAAATGATCGAAAGGTACTCGATTTCATTCACTAGCTCCAAAATTTGGAGGAGAATAACGACGCTTTCAACTGGTTTATTTCACTTATTCAACTGTAACCTATACAATATTTGATTAAAAGAAATTGATTTACCCCTCTTAACATTGTGTATGTGGATTTCAGATTCGTAATTCAATGATTCTAATAATACAATTTATTTATTGTATATAAGTATCTATTTTATACGATAGATCAATGAAATTTTTGTAAGTAACATTATGCAATTTTCTCATGAATTCTATATAAATAGTTCGAATTTTTTTTGATACATATCAAACATATATATATATATTTTTCCAACGCAACAATATAAGTACTTTATTTTTATATTCTCTATTCTAGATTACTTCAAAAGAAACCACTATAAAAATTACTTTGATTATCATACTTAAATAACACTTCATAGTTTCACTAATAGCCTTAACTTCAACTATTAAATTTAAAAATAATTTGAAGAAAAACCTGGAAAACATAAGGAGCATCCAAGTTCCACCCAACCTTAGAATGGATCATCCAAATCACTTGATCCAATCACCCATAAGATTGATCATGAAACCATAAGGATGAAATCAGCCACCTGTTCCAACAAGACTTTTGTGTCCTCAGTAGTTTCCTAACACCTCTGTGCTCACACAACAACTTCTTTTGTTTTCGTTTTATTCACAAACATACAATTTTTATCGGTGAATCCTTCCCTTTAACATGGTGAGCAACATCTTTCCTCCTCACACACACACACACACACACATATATATATATATTAATTTTCCCAGGTCTTAGTTTTCTCGAAGCTCTTTTTCCTCCTTGGAAATTTTCACAAGTTTGGAAATCCATGATTTCCAGGGTGTTTCAATCACCAAAATTGACTTTTGACACATGTCCTTCCATGCCCAGGGTTATCTCCAACTTGTTCCCCACTCATGGATTCATGATAATCTCTTTTTAACTTGGCTCATCCTTATGTCCCCTTTATTAATCAAATAAAAATGCTTGCCTCTTACGTCTGTCCACAATAAAGGACACTTGGTAATTCAATATTTTACCCAGAATTTACATTAACAACAATATTTTACCCTTTATTAATCCTACTAATCCTAAAATTGAATTTTCCACTTAAGGAAATTATTCAACTTACTAAATAATTTTGATTGGGGGGTATTACATACTCTCCCCCCTTGGACATAACACCATCATCAATGTCAATGCTTATTGTTTCCATTCATAATTGGAACAAATATGGATATTCCTTTCTCATGACATCCTCCAACTCCAAAGTAGCTTCTTTAGGACTGAAATGATCCTATTTCACTTTTACCTAGACAATGACCTGATTCTACAACATTGTTTCTTTCTTATCCATAATGCACAAAAATTCTGCCTAGAATTCGCCTTCTGGTTTGTAACGTGCCCAACCATCAACCCCACTATCGGGCAACGCTACTGCATGGAACATACTCATACATATATATTTAATATGCATATTTAACAAAACAATATTGAATAAAGACAGAATTACTGCTAACATACATAATTAATGGAATTAACAGTAATTCATACATTCAACGGAATACATGAACACATACAAGCATCACAGACATGCATTTTAATTGAAATTAAACAGATAATGGTACTTATCTTTGGAACTAGAGTAACTCCACCAATTACGTGTAGAGCTTCCACGAACCTCCCAACCTTAGACCATGCTTCTCATCACGCTCAGTAGTGGGTCACCCCCGATTTGGGAACAAGCTCCACCCAGGGCAAGGGAATCATAGACTAGGCTGAGGTTATAGGAAATATTCATAGAGCAACCGAAATGATTCTCTCCAGGAGCCTTCTTATGCCCACTACTCACGGACTCTCATTCCCCAAATACCTGTTCCACCCAGAAGTATACACCTTCACAAGAGCATTCCATCAGTTACTTCACCTCCCTGTTTGGGTCTCGGCAACAGGCCAGATCAGGAATTATCAGAGCTCTATAGTTGGTGTTGGACTCTCTCTGGGAGAAAACCACTTCCCAACAGACTCTCTCACCTGGAGAGAGCTTCTCATAGGCTTGAAAACCTGCATCTTCTACCATGGGCCTAAAAACCCACTTCTTCATCTCACTCCTTGACTCAACTCCAGCCAAGTGAGTACAACAACAACGATTCAACACTCATTCACACAGGGATTACAGTAGCAACAATAGATGGGCATGGAACTGCAGGCGGCAACAACCCACATTAAAACACAGAACGACTAAGGCGATTACCCAGGTGTCGGGTTCCTCATAAAACACAGAAAAACTCATGGATTTTGGGTTTCAAGATGCATGACAAGAAAATTATGTAGAGGTCAATGATGGAGAAAAAACGTAAAGACCAGACGAAATTCACGGAAATACACTGGTCGCTTCATAATTCTGGTTTTCAGGAATTCGTGGTTGTGCCGAGGTTCCATGCAGATACAAAAAGGTTCAGAATGAGGATCATTCCATGGGTTTTTCCCACTGGTTTGAAGGTGCGGGGAAAGAAAAGGCAGAGGTCGATCACAGATATCTCACGGTTTCATATGGAGGATCGAGAAAACTGGTAGAATGAACCCCCAACTCAGCTGGCGCTTCAGCTTTTAACTGCATGCACCCAGGCCGACACTTGTCTTCCTGGAGCTACATGAATTACCTTTCGCACACATTTCCTTTCCTAGGTCTTAGGATAAAAACATGTCTTTCACACAACTTTAGAATAATAATAAATTATTATTCTCAAGGACGTAAGCCCCTAATCTTAGCCCCTCTTTCCAACTTTTCAGCTCCTTTTCCCTTACCCACCCTATGAAATCTTAGTCCCCCATCACTCTTTCTTCGTGGTCGATCTGCACACAACGATGTTTAATATTTATTAATGTTCTGCATAATTACATATACAAAAATAAGCTCCTGGCATTTAACACTTAGGCTCTCCGGCCTAATAAACACATAATCCCACCAACTTCTCAACACTCGGCTCACCAGCCTACAAAACTTGATTATAATTAATAATATAACTGGGGCATGTCCTTGGGGTATTACAATCCCCTCCCCTTGTTTTTGCACTGTCCTCAGTGGAACTCTTTACACAACATCAACAAGATTTTCAAAATCTTCAAAAAGATGCGGGTATTTTGCCCGCATAGCATCTTCATGTTCCCATGTCGCATACTCAGGACCGTACCAAGTCCAATGGACCTTTACAAGCCCTATGGATCGATTCCAAAGTTGTTTTCTTTTTTGGTCTAATATGTTCACATGATGCACTTGCAGGATACCTTCCTGCTCCACCCGAATCACATTCCAATCGATTACATGATTAGCATCAGGTATATATTTCTTAAGAAATGAAATATGAAACACTTTATGTACAGTCATGGATGCAGGTAATGCAAGTGTATATGCAACTAGCCCAATCCTTTCTAGGATTTCGAATGGCCCACGAAATCTGGCTTCTAACTTCGAACAATTTCCCAGCCTCAGGGAACTTCTATTGGCTTTCACTTTTAGGAAAACATGATCGCCCACTCTAAACTCTCCATGGTTTCTATTTTTATAAGCATAACTTTTCTTCCTGTCTTGGGCAGCCTTCAAATTCTGCTTAATCTTCAGCATTTTCTCTTCCATTTCCTTGAGCAACTCTAGCCCAACTACTGCCCTATCAACTGGATTATCCCATCATACTGGAGTATTTCACTTTCTTCCATAAAGTGCTTCAAATGGGCTCATCTTCAATGATGCTTGATACCCATTATTGTAGGCGAATTCTACCAAGTGTACGTAGTCTTCCCATTTAGATGGTTTGTCCACCATATACATCCTTAGTATGTATTTTATCACTCTATTCACCCAATCTGTCTACCCATCAGACTCAGGATGATAGGTTGTGCTAAAGTTCAGATTCATTCCAAATCTTTTGAAAAACCCCCTCTAGAACTTAGAGCTAAATTTATGGTCCCTTTCAGACACAATTGTCTTGGGAATATTGTGTAATTGTTCTATTTCCCTCATAAAAATATCAACAACGTTAGCTGCCTTGTGAGTAGTCTTTAGTGGAATAAAATGGGCATAATTCATAGGCTTGTCCACCACCACCATGACTGAATCATGTTGCTTGCCGGTTCTAGGTAATGCCATGATGAAACACATTGTCACCACTTCCCACTTCCACACAGGAATGGGTAAAGGCTGTAGAAACCCGGTTGGGTGCCTATGCTCAGATTTAACCTTTTGACACTCCATACCTAGCCAAAAGTAATGACTTTTGACTATTGCAACTATTTTCTAATATCCAAGGTGCCCAGCATAAGGCACATTATTCATTTCTTTCAAAATCATAAGTTTCAAGTCCTGGACATTAGGTACATAAATTATGTTCTTGTACAGAAGTGTTTTGTTAGTTTCCAATTTATAATTCTCCACTTTATGTGTCATCTTACCTTGTTGTATCTTTTCTACCAAATCCCTATACTGCAAATCTGTATTTTCAGCCTTCGAAATTCTGCCTTTAATATCAGTTCGGTACATGCTAATGGATGTAGCATGTAATTCATGCACTCTCCTACTGAGTGTATCAACCACTTTGTTCTCTTTTCCTTTGATATGCTTGATATCAAAGTCATATTCACAAAGAAACTCCAACCACCTACTCTTCCTAGCATTCAAGGTTGACTGATCAAACAAATACTTTAGAACGTTGTGGTATGTCCTTAGTTCTAATCTCTTTCCCATGAGGTAATTCCTCCATTTCTTTATAGCATGCACTATGGATACCAACTCCAAATCATGAGTGGCATAGTTCTTTTCATGCTCTCTCAATTTTTTGGATTCATAACAAATTACGAATCCATTTTGACAGAGGACTCCTCCCAGTCCTTATTTTCATACATCTGTACACACTACAAAGTCTTCATTCGGATCTGCAATCCTCAGGATTGGAGCACTCGTTAATAGCTACTTCAATCGCTGAAATATTTTCTCACATTCCTCATTCCATTGAAATTTATTATCCTTCCTTTGCAAGGAAGTGATAGGGTAAGCTATCCTTGAAAATACTACAATGAACCTTATGTAATAGCCAGCTATACCCATAAAGGATCTGAATTCTGTTACATTCTTCGACACTGACCATTCTTTGATGACCTCAATCTTCTCAGGATCTATAACTATCCCATCCTCTGAAATAATATGCCTCAAGTAATGGATCTGTTTTTGATAAAACGAGTAGTTTCTCAACTTGGCATACAATTGGTTCTCTCTTAGCACTTTCAGAACCATGCTCAGATGTCCTTCATTCTCTTTCTCCGACATGGAATGCACCAGGATTTCATCCAAAAATACTATGACAAACTTGTCTAGATAGTCCCTAAATACACCACTCATTAGGCACATGAAAACAATGGGTACATTTGACAACCCAATCGACACCACTATGAATTCATAATGACCATACCTTGTTTTGAATTCGGTCTTGTTGATGTCTTCATCCTTTATCCTTACCTGGTAATATCCTGACCTAAGGTCTATCTTCAAAAATATCCTCGCATCCTTCAACTGATCGAAGAGGTCATCAATCCTCGATAGAGGATATTTGTTCTTTACATTTACTTTGTTCAATTATCTAAAATTGATACACAATCTCAACATCCCATACTTCTTCTTCACGAATAGGACCGGGGGACTCCAAGGTGACACTCTTGGGCATATATACCCCTTCTTCAGAAGCTCTTCAAGATGCAACTGTAGTTCTTTCAGCTCTAGCGTACTCATTATGTAAGGATATTTTGATACTGGAGCTACTCCACGCATCAAGTTTACAAAAAAGTCAATATATCTCTTCAGGGGTAGTCCATGTACCTCCTAAAATACATCTTCAAACTCCTTTAGTACTACATGTTCTCCAATCTGTGAGAATTCATCCTTAGATGCTTCCTCCACATGGGTGACAATTAATTGACAACCTTTCCTGTAGCACTTCTTCAACTACATTGCTAAGATTTATCTAATAGCAACAACTATGGGAATTCCTTGGACTGCTTTCCAATTTCCTTCCTCATCTAGCTAAGTGAATGCCTTGTTACAACATTCCAAGATGGAATGGTGTTGGTCCAACCAATCCATCCCAACTAGACAGTCATAAGAACCTAAAGGTAGAATGTTCAATTCAACCTTTGTGCTCATTCCGTTCATTTCCACTGGACAAGACTTAACTAACTCAATCACTTTCCTCTTGGTTCATGTAGGCAGTTGTAGTAACCAAGAATTTTCATGTTTCCTTCTCGACAGTTGCAAAATTTCCACCACTCTAGGATCTATATAACTATGGCTACCCCCTGAATCAATCAAAATAGTAAAGGCATGGTTGTTGATCATACATTCCACTTCAATCACGTGTGACTGATATTGTGCTTGATTGTTGTCCATGGCTGCATAGATTCTTGGTATTCTACTACCCATGTCTTCCATTGTTTAAGATTGTTGAACATTATGGAAAACTCTCACTTTTCCATTTTGTGGGGACAATCTCTGTGCTTCTGGTTCCCCTGACAACCCCAACACTGAATGGGCATCTGCCTTGGCCTTTGTTGCCCTATGTCAGCCATTCTCGAATCTCTAAATGATGGCTTTCCTTGAGGACTGTTTCTGAAAAAGGGAGGTTTGTTTCCCTTCTGTCTCTTCTCTTTCTTAAACTTCTTCTGGTCATCCCAAGCATTCTGAAAAGTAGGCTTTTCTCTTTGCTACTCATATTTTCTCTCTTCTTATAGTTTCTTCCATAGTATTAGGGTCATCATACTAGATATTTTCACTAATGGAAGGTGGCATTCCACTCAAATACCTTTGAATCTTGACAGTCTCATCTTTGATGAATGAAACATACTTCAGCAATTCCAAAAATCTTCATTCGTATTCATTAATGATCATGCTGCCCAGTTTGAGTTCAAAGAATTCTTTCACATTTATGTCATAATATCTTTTAGTAAAGTATTTCTTCTCGAAATACCTCTTGAATTCTTTCCAAGTGACATATTTCTCTCTAATGTGTTTCACCTTCACAAGTTGATCCCACCACATGGATGCTTTTCCTTTCAGTTGATACATCGCAATTCTTCCTTCTGCATGAGAGGAATAATTTTGCAGTTGGAAATATTTCTTCATGCCAAGAAACCATGTTTCGGCATATTCCTCCTTCTTATGTTCTCCATCAAATATAGGAGGCTTAATCTTGCTCATTTCTCCCTTCATTTCATCCACTCCAGATCTCCTATGATTTATGGTAGGAGATGGGCTTGAACTACTTTGTGTCCTCCTCTTGGAGTGACCTTGGGAGTGATGATGGTGTCTACCAGTACTCCTTGATCTTATTCCCTTAGAAGTCTGGTGAATCCCTATTTTCCTCGAGTCTCTCTTCTTGTCCAACTTCTTTTCTATTCTCTCCATACTTTTCATCAACTTTAAGTTGAGTTTTCCCTGTTGTTCCTTAGCTTTCATGATCTTTTTTCTATTTGTTCGGTGAGTTTGGGAATATTTATGAAATATTTAAATGATTTTCATCATATGCCCTTCCTTATCTATCTCTTCTTCATGCCCATTAGAGTTCGACCCTTCAACTCCCAAATGAACATCCATACCTTTAGCTTCATTCTCTGAACTGGAATCATTATGTGCCTCCTCCATTTATTTACACTTAGTGGCAACTCTATTCGGTTCTAGCACTCATTAAATTTCTATAAACATAATGTGCAGACAACCAGAATTTGTCAGGTGATCATTCCTTAACAAATCCCACAACATTAATAAACGAAACTGATTCAAGAAAACTTTCAAACTCGATTTTATTTTGGGGCTCTGCTCTGTGAAGTTTTTTGGCACTATCCCCTTTCTCTCAGTCCCCAACCCATGCAAACAAGGATCATGACCAACCGCTAGATCAATAAGTTCTTACTCGAGCCTTCGGCCTTTGGCTTTAGAATATTTTCAAAGAACAAAACAACAATATCTCGGAGTTCAGAGTTACCAAACTTGCGAAGTAGAGTGGATCAACAGTCCATGTCTACCCATCATCCAATGACTGATGCTTACTATGGAACCTCACATGTCTGAGTTTTGAGTCTTCGGGTCTTCAGGACTTTGAAGCTTCGGAGGATCTCGCATCCACACATCCAAATTGTTAATCTCCGAACATTCCCAATCACCTTTGATGACGTCATTATGTCACATCACTTAATGTTTTCCAATTGCGGGGGAATGCAACGGTGGTTTGGAGCAACCCACCTTTCGTTCTGCAATTCTTCTAACACTGACATTTAACCCCTCAGTGAAACCTCAGTTTGGATTGTGGGACCACCTTGGAGAATTAACTTCCATGCAACTTGGGTCCCCACAATGTCTCCTGGCCATTGATCTTGATGTATCGTGAACAATTCCACTGTGGGTCCTCCAATCAATTACAATGTCATATAGGATGCCACATGGTGGAATACTAGTGACTGATACGTGGCCCATTAAGATGGGTGACACTTGTCACTTTCCTAATGCCATTTCAACCTTCCACAATTTGTATTCCACTTATAGTTGGCACACAACCCACGTGTCCACCTCACCTCTAGATGACATAATCATGACTCACCACTTTAGCTCTTCGAGCTTCGGAGCTTCGGGAGTTTCAACTCCTCTACATTCATTTTTTCTCGGAGCGCTTTCTCCCAAAGTTCATGATCCACCAACGTATGTCCTCCTTCACGATCAACAACTATGAGTGACTTCAACACTTCAGGCTTCGGGAGTTTCAAACTCACATCACTTGCCTTCTCTCGAAGTACTTCCACCTGATGTAGACGATCTCTTAACACATGTCCTTCGCAACGAATGGTTGTGATCTACTTCATCCTTCGTTACTTTGGGATTTTGTCACACTCCACACTTGAAATCCTCCCAAGTGAATTCCCTTTTCCTTCCTGGACATGGATCTAATGGTTATGCCCTTTTCCTACGATCTACAGTGTATATCTCTTTCAGACTTTGAATCTTCGGGTTTGATCCTTTCTCTTACCTTTGCATTCATTTTCACCGACGTTGCTAAGTCTGAAGTGCTTCCAGGTTACCCTTTCTTCACTCTCTCCATATTTGACGGTATTTGACGGTCGTAAAGGTTTTTCCTCTCCTTCCGAACAGATCCTATGTCTCCAACATCCCAAGTGTTGAGCTCTCTCTCTCTCTATGGTCAAATACCACATCGACTGTGGTTTTATTCTACTACTACTCCTCCTGACCTTCATAACATGGCCAAGTAAGCCCTTCACACTCAGAAGCATTCTAAGGGCTGAAATTGGTTCCTCTGAACACCATTTTCACTCAAAACCTTGGGTCCAAAGACCAATTATCCATCCCATCTAGGATCAACTTTGAAACCATGCTCTGATACGATATTGTAACATCCCCGACCATCAACCCCATTATCGAGCAACGCTACTACGTGAAACATTCTAATACATATATATTTAATATGCATATTTAACCAAACAATACAAAATAAACACAAAATTACTGCTAACATATGGAATTAACAATAATTCATTCATTCAATGGAATACATGAAAACATACAAGCATCACAGACATGCATTTTAATTGAAATTAAACACATAATGATACTTATATTTGGAACTAGAGTAACTCCACCAACTATGTGCAGACCTTCCACGAACCTCCCAACCTTAGACCACGCTTCTCATCACGCTCAGCAGTGGGTCACCCCCGAGCTGGGACCAAGCTCCACCTAGGGTGAGGGAATCCTAGACTAGGTTGAGGTTATAGGAAAACTACACAGAACAACTAGAAGGATTATCTCCAGGAGCATTCTTATGCCCACTACTCATGAAATCTCATTCCCCACATGCTTGTTCCACCCGGGAGTATACACCTTCATAAACACAGTCGATCATTTGCTTCACCTCCCTCTCAGAGTCTCGACAACATTCCGGATCAGGAATTCTTAGATCTTCGTAGTTGGTGTTGGACTCTCTCTGGGAGAAAACCACTTCCCCGTAGACTCTCTCACCTAGAGAGAGCTTCTCACAGGCCTAGAAACTTGCTTCTTCTACCATGGGCTTGACAACCCACTTCTTCAACACACTCCTCAACTCATCTCCATCCAGGTGAGGAAAAAAGAAACGGTTCAACACTCATTCACACATGGATGAAAGTAGCAACAACATATGGGCATGGCACTGCAGGAAACAACAATCCATGCTAAAATATGGCACGACTAAGGCAATTACCCAGGTGTCAGGTTCCTCAGAAAACACAGAACGACTCATGGATTTCAGGTTTCAGGATGCGTGACAAGAAAATTATGTAGAGTTCGATGATGGAGGCCAAACACAGAGACCAGATGGAATTCATGGGAATACACTAATCGTCTTCATGGTTATGGTTTTCAGGAATGCGTGGTTGTGTGGAGGTTCCACGCAGAGGGACAATAGTTCAGATGGAGGATCAGTCCATGGGTTTTTCCCACTGTCTTCAGGGTGCGAGGCAAGAAAACGAAGAGGTTGATCACAAATATCTCACAGTTTCAGACGGAGGATTGGGAAAACTGGAAAAACGAACCCCCAACTCAGCTGATGCTTCAACTTTTAACTGCATGCACCCAAGTCGACACTTGTCTTCCTGGAGCTACATGTGTTCCCTTTGGCACACATTGCCTTTCACAGGACTTAGGATAAAAACATGTCTTTTACATTGCTTTGGAATAATAATAAATTATTATTCTCAAGGACTTAAGACACTAATCTTAGCCTCTCTTTCCAACTTTTCAGCCCCTTTTCCCTTACCCACCCTGTGGAGGCTTAGTCCCCCATCACTCTTTCTTTGTGTTCAGTCTACATGCAACGATGTTTAATCTTTATTATTGTTATGCATAATTACATATACAAAAATAGGCTCCTGGCCTTTAACACTTAGGCTCTCCGGCCTAATAAACACATAATCCCACCAGCTTCTCAACACTCGACTCACCAACCTACAAAACATGATTACAATTCATAATATAACTAGGGCACATCCTTGGGGTCACATGGTTCCACCTATAACACGTTCCAATCAATTACATGAGTGGGGTCATGAACATATTTCTTTAATAATGAAATATGGAAAACATTATGCACTTTTAAATTTGTCATTAGTGCTAGTTGATACACCATTGTACTAATTCTAGCTAATACTTCGAATGGTCCAAAACACCTTGGTGCCAACTTGGCACATGTCCATATTTTTAATGAACTCCTTTTCTCTTTAACTCTTAGATAGACATAATCCCTGACATTAAATTCCTAATGATGTCTTTGTTGATCTGCGTAACTTTCTTTTCTGTCTTGTGCAACTTTTAGATTCTCTTGATCCTTTTTAACAATCAATTCCATTTCCTGTAACATATCTGGTCCATCCATGATTCAATCAAATGGATTGTCCCATCTAATAGGAGTTATACATTTTCTACCATAAAGGATTTCATATGGACTCATTTTGGTTGAACAATGATAACCGTTATTGTAGGAGAATTATGTTGGAAACACCGACCACACTGAGGGGGGGGAGGGTGTGAACCAGTGTAGGGATCTTTACACTACTTTACAAAACCCCTTAGTTATCAATCACCATTTACTCATTATTCATTACTTTCATTTACAACTAGTTGTTTGTATGTAAACATATTTTAGAAACAAACATCATCAATAAATCATCACCATAAATAACACAAGGAACACAAGATATATGTATAATTTTATTTTGTATTATGGAGTACAATCCTTGGGTTTATCAACATCAACTGAAAAGAGAAACAACTAGAAAATAACAACAACTCTCAATGCAATACTTAGCTTGCAAATCTCAGCACCAACTGAGATGTGATCAATACAATCCTCAAGTACAAGACCCTACTTGTTAACATAAACCAATCTATCAACAGGTACGTGACCTTTTTATACAACAACTTGCTTATGTACACGATATTCCTATGTTGTTGAATGTGTATGTATGCATCCTTCCATCTGTCAACTTGTGTACACAATCATAAACTGGGGTTTCTTAAACTTCACAACTTCGTCCCTTCAGACTAATTATGCCTATGTCACATTCACCAGTAACTAGTCACTAATCAACATGTACCATACCAACGAAAAAAAAAATACACCATCCAACAACCTATGCATGCTCGTCATGCATATACCATCACAGATCATGGATATCTCTTAATCAGAATAGAACTGAACTACTTAACCAACCAGCTACCATATTCATACATCAATACAATCATACAATTAATTCCTCAAGAATTCACCATACCATTAGGAAGTCTAAACATCCAGATAATATGTACCCATACCAGCACCTTTGTAGCACATCCGAACCTATAGAATGTTATTATAGAACTTGCTTCAGACTTCAGGAACTTGGCACCACACTTGCTCAATATTTTCATGTCCTTTCCAACTGTACATTCCTTTCTCTCCTTCAGCCCCCATACATACATTCCCTGGCCCACTCCAGACCGCATACTGCTTCAAAAAACAAGGGTTTTTGAACCTCCGAAACGTTCACCGTTAAAACCTTAGAATTACAGAACTTTTGATGTGTCCATGAGTACCTGCAATGATTCTTTCACCAAAACAGGTATTCAATTATGATCAAGAGATTCACCACCATAAGAGGCCCTTTCTCTCTTATTTACACTTCTCCAAGTAGTTTCCTCTAGGGGTTATGATCTAACCAACTTCAACCATCTTTCCTCTTTTGGGGCTAACCCACTTCTAACCCACTTTGCTATAAATAGTAAATTCTCCAATTCTAGTTGCAACTAATTTATTTTTAATTGTTTTCATGTTGCAACCATTTAACCCATGACAAATCATTTTGACTAGTCAACTTTCTTCTAGGATATTCTAGAATAATTTGAGTTATTTGACCTTCTAGGGGTGTCTAGAAAACACATGAGGGTTCTCCAATTTCACAATACCATAACTCTCTAACTGTGAGGAGTTATGTGACATTACACATATCACCGGAAATGGCATGACATTTATTATCCATCTAGAATAGTCTCACTTACAAATTCACTAATATTCATTACATTATTCCACAACCAAAATTGGGTTCCCTAACCATATTGATAGGATTTCTGAACCACCTAAACATTTGGACTTCACAAAGCATCTTCCTGTGAGGGATTTTAGTATAAGGGGAGCACTTTGGAGTTCATCCATTTGGTACTTCCTATGAAACGTGAGAATATATCAATGACAAACCTTTACTTCAACCCATATATACATCAATCCACCTAGAACTTCAACCCATGACAACACATCACTATGTCACCTCATGACATTACCCCTCTGTGATCAATTACATGCATGACAACATGATCCAACAATCAACACATCAATGATACAAACAAATTTATAAGACAATACTTGACATAAACCCTTTGACATCAATGACAACATAATACAACAAATTCTACCAAATTCAAGTGGTGTTCCCATTTTCGCAGCTTATCCATAACGTACATTCTTACCAGGTCTTCAATAATGTGGTTAGTATGATCGGTTTGTCCATCAGTTTGAGGTTGGTAACTAGTACTAAATTTCAACTGACTTTCAAGACCTGCAAATAATGTTTTCTAAAAATCTGAAGTAAACTTAACATCCCTGTCATAAATTACCTTCTTTGGTATTCGATGTAATCTAAAAATTTCTTTCATAAAAATTTCTGCAATATGAACAACTTTGTAAGTAGATTTTACAGGTATAAAATGTGTAGATTTACTTAACTTGTCCACCACTACCATAATTGAATCATGTTGTTTTTTATTTTTTGGAAAACCTATAATAAAATCCATTGATATTACTTCCCATTTCTATTCCGGTATAGGGAAAGGATGCAATAAACATGTTGGATGTTGATGTTCTGCCTCTACCTGTTGACATCCTAAACACTTTCACAAATAGTCAGTTGTATCAGTTTTCATATTATGTCAATAAAACTGTTTTCTTAGTGTTGTAATCATTTCTGATATCCAGGATGGCCTCAATAAGGATTTTTATGGATTTCATTAAAAAATAGCAATTTTAAATCCATTGAATTTGGTATGTAAATTCTGTTTTTAAACTTTAGAATTCCCTCTTGGTCGATTTTGAAATTATCATGTTTGTTTCCTCTTCACATTTAAACAATATTTCTTTTATTTTTACATACTCTTCATCCATTTTACTTGTAGATTTGATTTTGTATTTGAGATCATTGTCATATTTACTCATAATTATTTGATAAATACCACCTGTGCTTGTACTCAGTGCGTCTGCAAATTTGTTTTCCTTACCCTTAATATGTTTGATTTCAAAATAAAATTCGCTTAAAAATGCAAGACACCTTGTCTATCCTGCATTTAATCCTTGTTTATTCAACAAGTACTTTACGCCATAGTTTTCTGTTAATTTTTTTTCCTTCCTATTAAGTAATGACACCATATTTTTAATGAATGAATCAATGAAGTTAACTCTAAGTCATGTTTCACATGGTTTGGTTCATGATATTTTAACTTTATTGATTCATAAGTAATCACATGTCCTTCTTATGATAAAATTCTACCTAACTCGTCCTTTCTAGCATCGATACATACAGTGAAATATTTATAAGGTTTGACGAATTTAAGGATAAGTGCAGTTGTTAACCATTCCTTTAACTCGTTAAAAATTTCATGGAATTCCTGTGAGAAAATAAATTTTACACCCTCTTTCTATAAGGACGTAATAGGAAAAGCGATCTTGGAAAAAATTTCAATAAACCGTCTATAATAACCTATTATCCCCATAAACGATCTTATCTCTCCTATGTTTGTGGGTCTTGAGCATTCTACAATTGCCTTTATCTTTTCTAGATCTAATGATATCCCATACTCGGAAATAATATGTTCCAAGTATTGTATCTTCTTCTGATATAAGTCACACTTGCCAAATTTGGCGTAAAGTTGATATTATCGTAATATTTGTAGTACTATTATTAACTATTCTTTATGTTCTTATTTTTTTCCTAAATAAATAATAATATCATCAATAAATATCAAAACAAACTTATCTAGATATTGACTAAATATATTGTTCATTAAGCACATGAAAATTATTGGTGCATTTGTGAGTCCAAGTGGAATCANGGACGTAATAGGAAAAGCGATCTTGGAAAAAATTTCAATAAACCGTCTATAATAACCTATTATCCCCATAAACGATCTTATCTCTCCTATGTTTGTGGGTCTTGAGCATTCTACAATTGCCTTTATCTTTTCTAGATCTAATGCTATCCCATACTCAGAAATAATATGTCCCAAGTATTGTATCTTCTTCTGATATAAGTCACACTTGCCAAATTTGGCGTAAAGTTGATATTATCGTAATATTTGTAGTACTATTATTAATTGTTCTTTATGTTCTTATTTTTTTCCTAAATAAATAATAATATCATCAATAAATATCAAAACAAACTTATCTAGATATTGACTAAATATATTGTTCATTAAGCACATGAAAATTATTGGTGCATTTGTGAGGCCAAATGGAATCATCACAAATTCATAGTGTCCATATTGCATTTGAAAATTTTCTTTATTAATATCCTCATCCTTAATTCTGATTTGATGGTAACTAGATCTTAGATCAATCTTAGAAAATATTTTCTCTCCTCCCACTTGGTCAAATAATTCATTAATTCTTGGTAGAGGGTACTTATTTTTTATTGTGATTTTATTTAGTTTTCGATAATCAATGCATAATCAAAATGTTTCATCCTTATTTTTGACAAATAAAACTGGTTCTCCCCACAATGATACACTAGGTCTGATGTATCATTTATGTAATAATTCTTTTATCTATATTTTCAGCTATGTTAACTCAGGAATACTCATTATGTAGGGTGATTTTGACACAGGGGTAGATCCTGATACCAGGTCAATAGAAAAATATATTTCTCTTCTGGGAGGTAACTCAGATATTTCATCAACAAAAACATATTTAAAATATATTAAAACCACATATTCCTCTCAATTCAGTTTGTCATTATCATTTTGTATATTCATCACCTGAATTGTATATAGTTGGCATCCCTTCCCTATGCACTTTTAAAGATGCATAGATGATATCTATCTTACTGAAACTGGTTTTCTTAGTCCTTGTACTATTATGTTTACATCTTAATCTTGATATAGAAATGACTAAATCTGTAACAGTTTAGTAAAAGCTTGTGTTTTTTTTTTGTAAGTGAGTTTAAGAACCTGTATTACTAAAGAGGGGTTACAGTACAAAAAAGGGGAACTCCCTAGTCTAACAAAAAGGAAACCAGGCCAGAGGTTCCCGAGTTGCATTTTCTGAAATAGGTAGGGGGTAGGACTTGATTGCCACCATCGGAAACTAGCCTAGTCCTACCATATCCAGTTATTGACAGCATAGCACAAACGACATGAAAAGGATAAACCAAATAATAGTAACAGAAGTTGGGATTGACCCAAGATTTTCCCGACTAAATTGACAATGGACTAACCAGACACTAGTCCAGGATGATTATATGTTTCTTCCCTTCATCTACCTGGCCCTTGTTCTCCTCCTTTTTGGGGGACTGTGTGAGTCTTTATGATATGTCTTGGTGCTCCTTTCCTGTCAGCTGCCATGATGTTCATGTGATGGACGTAGCATAGGTATAGGTGGAATTGAGAAGCCAACCGCTCCAGCTTGGATTTCTAGTCCGTCTCGACCTCAGTTAGTAGTTTGGTGATGGTTTCCAGACTGCTGAGGCATCTCAAGATTTCGTTCAATAGTTTCATGTGTTCCTTGTTGTTCTCCCTTCTGGCGTCCTCCCTCTTCAAGATCACTTTGAAAATAAACATCTTTTTTTTCCATTCCATCTCCACCATTTTGTGATAGAGGGTTTTCCCGGGCTACGTGGCTCTAGGGTCAGTTACCCAATTTGTTTTCTAGACCAGAGCATCCCATGTTTTTCCCTTGCACTTTTCATTGATTTCCTTCTCCATCCAGGTGATGGCTGCCTTTCCTTTTGGTGAAATGAGAGTATGAAAGGTTCCTTCCTCGTCTCTTGTCGCTTGCTCCATCCTTGAAATTCATCGAGGATTGTTCTCAATTCCCTTCCCCTAGGGGTTTCTTTTGTTGTTCGTTCGCTTCATACGCACCATCCCGTCTGGCCTATGGTTGCTCCTTTGTTTCACTTTCAACCTATTTCTATCTTCCTGGGGGTTCCTCCTTTCCCTGATCTTGTGTCTTTTGGTAGCCTCTGCACTTGCACTCTTCTGTTTTCCTCTCCCCCTACTGTTTGTTCTCTTATTGAGCTTCCCTTGCTTCGGAAATGTCCTTCCAATCATGGTACATATGTTCATGATGACTCGATCTTTATCCTTGTACTTTCCCTTGTTCCTACTCGCTTGAAATCCTATTGGGCAAATCCACCTACCCGGTCCTTGGTGTGGTGGATCAATAGTAGTTCGTGTCAATCCCTCTTGCCTTATGTCATTAACTAACTGTTGATTGTCATTGATACTTTCTCATGGGATTTCCCCACCTATCTTACTGTTAACATGGTCTTATTTTCATACACTCGCCTATTGTATAAGTTGATTCGACAATGTAAATGGTAGTCGAGTGTTGGGAAGTCATATCCTGCCTACATCCTACGGTCCTTTCGCTTGGAATTTCATTGTCCTCCTCAACATGACCCCCCTTGCTTAAGTTGTTTTCCCGATCTTTTGTCGCTAGTTGGGTATAGTCAGTTCCAAATTATCCTTGAGGAATTTTAATCCAAGTAGTATCTAGTTCTAGTCCTTCCTTGCTAACCCCCTCATTGGCAATTCTATCTTCCAATCCATTTGCTGACCTACGTACCCAACACAACTCCACTGTGTTAATTGCTTGCAAATGCTCTTGGATGTTTTGGAGGGAATGTGCCAAGCACCAGTGTTTTTGAACCTTTCCCACTCTGGTGTCATTTTGGAGTCTCTTCACTGTGTTGATGACCAGGGTGGAGTCACCTTCCACGATAATGTTGTTCATCCTTTCTCGGCTTCGAATTTTGAGACTGAGCTCCAGTGCTCCAAATTTCGTTACATTGTTGGTTGAGTTTCCCAAGATCCCAACGTACAGCTGGATTATGTTTCCCCCACTATCTCTGATCACCCCTCCCATTCCTGTCATTCCTGGGTTACCTTTTGCCACCCCGTCAAAATTTAAATTGAGGAACCCTGTCAGAGGAGGTGTCCATTTGTGCTCTCCTAATTGGAGTTGCAGTGTCTTCCCTTCCTGTGTGTTGTTGCGCCCATATTTTACATGAAAAGTCTCTAGAATTTGGGATTCCTGGCCTATGAGTTGTGCTCTTTCAACCAGGAAGTTGCGGCTCTACACTGTTTCTTGGATTTGTGAGATTATTGATTCCTTGATTTTCTCTTATGGGAGGCTTTCATTTCTAAAGATGTGACTGTTCCTTTCTTTCCATATTGCCCATATGATCATCCTTGGCATGAGGTTCCAGTAGAGTCTTATTATTTCATTTTCACTGTAACTCTCATTCGAGTTACTAATGGTTGAGATGATGTTACCTCGGGTCCCAATGGACTAGAAGAAGATGCCTACTACCTAGTCCTATATCTCTATTGTGTAGTTACAATTATCGAGGAGGTGATTCATTATTTCTTCTTTAGCTTGATAGAGGTGGCATCATGATGGGCCTATGAAACCTATTTTCCTTAGGTTTTCCCAGGTTAGAATTCAGTTATGAAGTACTAGCCATTTTAACATTTTGATTTTTGGCCACTGGGAGCTGCCCCAAATCTTACCCAATTGTTGTGTCGGGTCTTCTTGGTCCTGGTCCTCAATGTAATTCCAGTCTCGTTTTAAGTTGAATTCACCTCCATTTTATCGATCGCATATTAGTTGGTCCTGTTCTTCTGATACTGCATTTTTCCTTTTCCCCAATTCATCCTCCACCTCTTTCATTATTGTTGCGATCCAATATCTATTTTGTGGGTTGAGTGTGTCCTAGATCCTCCATCTGTCGTGGTCATTTTCTTGTTTCCAGTAGTGATGGATTTTGATTTTTTGTTACGTGATCATCTTCTATTGGAGTTCCTCTCTGTCCAGATTTTCCAATATGGGTTCCTGTTGCCACGCGTCCTCCCAAATTCTAGTTGTTTTACCATTCCTCACTTCCCAAAAACTATGTTTCTGGATCCAGTTTTTATTGCACCAAGCTAGATTCTAGATGGATGATCCTCCTCATGTGCTCATAAAGAAAATTTGATGTTGGTCATTGTTGTCCGGGGCATACTTGGCCTTCCAGAGGGTTTCCCACGGTGTTTACTTTTCTTTGACCCATCTCTACCAAAGTTTCACCCCATAGGCTTCATTGGTTACTTGTGGGTCTTGTAACCCTAGGCCTCATTTGCATTTTGGTTTGCAAACCTTCTCCCAGGCTACAAGGGCCCATTTTTTCTTTCTTTCCACTCCATGCCAATTAGTCTATATTGTCAGATATCATTGACTCAAATATCTACGACTATGGTTGATCCACCAAATGATCAGATTAAGTTGTGATTGTCGGATACACAGGCACTAGATCAACGACAGGGATAGATTGCAGAGAACGAAAGGAGAATTAAAAAATGTGTTATTTCCAGTCTTGCAATTAGTCAGGACCATCAGATCTTATAGAGTCGAAGATCGATGACCGTGGTTGATCCATCAACAATCACACAACATCAATTGCAGAGTTTGGGCGATGGGCTAAACCATGCGCAAGTTATGGTTCCACAATACACATTGACTATTGGATCAAGTTAAGTTGAAGGATAGGATAACAAAGGTAAAATGGATGAGATTTCGAATACTCGAATTCCCAATAGCCATTGGATCACTTTAAGTGGAAGGATGAGATAAGAAAAGAAGAATATTCGTTGGATTCAAACCAAGGAAAAGAAGCATCGCAAATAGATCGAGCCGTCGATCTATTATCATGATCAACGAACAAACATTCAGTTCAGGTTAAAAGTTGAGGAGGTTACACTTTGGGGAATCTCACTTCGGAAGAATTAGGAACTAGAGAAGTCGAATTACCTGAAGTCGTGAAGTAAGAAATGAATAAGGACCATTAGATATGGACAATAAATGATGACCGTCGGATCAGGATGATGGTCAACTTTGGAAAAATCGAGTTGAGAACATGTAAATTCACTCGAAGGCCAAAGTTCCAAAGTCATGAGGTTAAGACATGTAGAACTCACATTGTGAGCCCGCGTCATCAATAATAACATCAACAAGGACACATGGCATAATCAAATGATGAAAAGTGTCAATATGAAACCAACATTTCAGGTAACATGTAAATCATGAATCTGAGTGACACGTGGAAGTCACTTAGGAAGTGTCATGTCATCAAGTAACGCTAGTAAGTTACGTCACTCTGGGAGTTTTACTTTGGGAGTTTCACCACAAGAAAATGACCTAAGCCCCAAAGTCCCAAAGGCCAAAGTCTCAAAGTAGACATGATTCATCCAATCTGAAGAACACTTTGGGAGTGTTCTCAACCGTTGATCTAGTACAATGGAAGGATAGTGCAAGTGGATATGTTAACCAATAGCAAGTGGTTTCCACCGCCTATGACTTATTCAGTAGGTGATCACTCTAGAGGAAAATGGAGCAACGATGATCCTAAGTCTCGAAGTCTCGAATGTCGAAGTATCGACAGTCGTCCATCTCATCACGAGATTAAAACGTGACCATTGATTTAATTAAGTAATCAAGCACTTGCTTGGCCTAACACCTAGTCACCGTGTATGGTCATATGTAAATGGTTTGAAGGAAAAACCTCAACATAACTCGATTTCTGAAATATTTGCAAAGATATGGAATCAAGTTAAAAGGAAATCGATCCATACCTATGATTGATTTACGGAAAACCTCTCACTAAGTTAAAAGAATTAAGGTTAGAATAATAACAGAGATTATGGTTAAGTTAAATGAAGAGGTGCGATGGTCCAAACGAAAGGACACAATGTGTTAAATCTCACACCAGTTTAAAGATTATATAAACAAGAGAGAGTAGTGAGAAGAAAGTGTCTCTACAGTCCAACTAAGAAGATCTAAAACATAAGCAGAGTCCAAGAAGAATAATTGTTGGTTCTTTTGTAGTGATGGTGGAAGGGAGGAACATGGAAGGATTAATATCCTTACTAAGAAAAATTGTATAACATAAGGGAGTTGGAGCTTCCTAGGGTTGGTGCCCTAAATATAAGGGAGTTGGTGCTTCCTAGGGTTGGTGCCCTAAAGACGAGGGATTTGGTGCTTCCTAGGATTGGTTCCCTAAAGAAGTGGATTGGTGTCTCCTAGAGTCGATGCTGTAAAGAGGATTGGTGTCCTTCGCTATTCTTTATAAATCTTGTAATTGATGTTAAATATATTTATATAATTGATTTTGCATACAATTCATTGTTGTTTCATTGTGATAATCAATAAAATATAAAAAGTAACTACTAATTGTTATAAAAGGGTAATATTGATTCACCACCCCCCCCCTCTCAGTATTCCAACAATTGGTATCAGAGTGGGTGCCTTCAGTACAATATGATAACTAAAAGGTAGATCCTGAAGATGGATCAACAAGAGGGAATGCCTAACAACAAAGAACCATTGTTCAATGGAGGAGGCTATGCTCTTTGGAAGGTAAGAATGAAAAACTTTGTGTTGGCTCTTGGTTTTGATATCTGACAATCTATTGTAGATGGTTACATTGCACCAACTTCTCTACCCAAAGGCATTGCAGGAAATAAAATATGTAATGAAAACTCAAGAGAAGTTAATGGAATTCTAGCAGGGTTGACTAATTCCATATGTGTGAAGGTTAGGCATTGTAAATCAGCCAAAGAAATATGGTACAAGTTGGAGGTTGTATATGAAGGATATGAAAAAATCAAGGAAGCCAAACTACAGGCCTATAGAACTCAGTTTGAAAATATGAAAATGAAAGAAGAAGAAAACATTGTTGAATACTTTCATAGGGTAGATGAAGTGGTCAATTCAATGATAGAAGCAAGAGAAGAACTTGAAGATAAACCTATTGTGAAAAAATACTAAGGTCATTACCTATGAGATATGATGCCAAGATCTCTTCAATAGAAGATAGGTATGATCTTGACACACTCATAGTTGATCAGCTCAATGGAATTTTTACAACATATGAAATGAGAACAGGGAATGATAAATCATCAAAAAAGGAAACAACCTTTAGAGCATCTAAAATGAGGTAGGAGAAAAATACCAATGATGAGTTATCAGATATATGTGATGAGAAAACTGCCAACTTCATAAAGAAACTCAAGAAAGGGACACGGAAATACAGAGGGAAGATTCCTCTAATATGTTTTAACTGTGGAAAAATTGGACACTTTACCAGTAAGTGTTCCTATCCTAAGCAGGAGGAAATTGATGACGAAAGAACCTTAAAAAATCAGAAGAAAACCAAAATTGATAATAAAAAGAAGTTCTACAAGAAAAAGAAAAAAAAAGTTCTTTCCCAAGAAGACAATAGCTCATCAGAAGAAAATGAAGAAAACGAACCAGAGATTCTATTTATGGGGATAAAAAATCAAGATGATAGTCATTCAGAAGATGAAGAAGAAGTAAACTTAGAAGAATAAATCCTTAGTGTGATTGAAGAACTAAGAAAAAGAAAAAAGAAAAACATGGTACTAAGGGAAGAGCTTCTAGAAATTAAAGAGCTACTAAATCAAGAGAGAGGGAAGTTTCCAAAACCATCAAAGAGTTAGAACAAATCATTAGTGATTTAAAGTCCCAACACTTGGAAACTAATAAAATTGGAGAAGTCATTTTACAAAAACTAAATGATAAGAAACAAGTATGTGAGAAAACAGAAGCTGAGATTAAGCTGCTAAAAGGTGAAATTGAGAAAGAAAAGAAGGGATCACAATTTGATAATATTTCAAGAATCTTGGATGAAATTCTCAATAGTGAAAGGTCACCAAATAAAAAGACTTGTTTGGGATACACTCAAGACTCAACTTCTACATTAGAAGGATCTGTTAAGAAACAAATTAGTTATAGAGATATTCTAAAAAATTCATTAAAAAGGGAGGAGAATCAGGCAAAAATGATACCATTGAAAACTGTTACACATAAACAAAAATCAATACTCCCTACTAGAGTAAAAAATGACAAGATAAATACAATCATCATAAGGAATCCTCCTAAATATCTATTTATTGGATATTGTTACTCTTGCAATAATTTTGGACATAAGGCAGTACACTACAAAGATTATGGACAACACAATTATAGAAATGACCAAAGATATAAAAAAAATGAGTACAATACAAAGAAGAGAAACTATAACTCATTTTATCCTTTTCAAAGATTCAATAGTGAACGCCAAAAATGCAACAACTATGGTCACAAAAACAATGAATGTAGATTGCCAAAATATGATAAAAGGATAAATATTCCTATTAATCAAAAAGTATGGAAGAAAAGACAAACAGAGTGAAAAGTAGCCTTATATACAAGAAATCAAGGAGTTCAGTGGTATATTAACAATGGATGTTCCAAACACATGACTGGAGATCAAAGTAGCTTTCCCAAGTTAAATGAGAAAAGAAAAGGAAAAGTAACTTTTGGAGATAACATGTCAGCCAAGATACTGGGAAAAGGCATTGTTAGGTTAGGAAATAATAAAACTAAAGAAGAATATGTACTTTTGGTAGAAAATATCAAACCTAATCTCCTAAGTGTAAGCCAAACATGTGATTAAGGTCACATACTTAGTTTTGTTTCTCAGAAATGTGAGATCGGAAAAAGGGACACTGGAAAGCTAGTGGAAATCTCACCAAGAACATCTAGCAATGTGTACATCCTTAATATAGATGAAGAATATAAATGTTGTTTAAGCCAAGTAGATGAAATATGGCTATGGCATAAAAGTTTGCGACATTTAATCTTTGACAACTTGATCAAATCCAATGAGAAAGAGGCAGTTAGGGACGTACCAAAAATGATTAGGCCTTTAGATTCCATTTGTAAACATTGTCAAATAGGAAAGAAAACAAGAGATAGGTTCAAAACAAAAGAACACTCCACAACAAAACCATTATATATTATTCACACAAATCTATGTGGACCTACCAGAACCAAAAGTACTTATGGTGAACATTATTTTATGTTGATTTTTGATGATTACACAACACTGATTTGGGTTTTCTTTTTAAAATAAAAATCAGAAGCCTTTGAGAAATTAAAAACATTTAAAGCTCCTGTAGAAAATGAAACAGATCTCAAAATTAAATTTCTAAGATCGAACAATTGAGGAGAATTCACCTCTAAAGAGTTAACTCAATTCTGTGAAAACCATGGTATCAAAAGACAGTTTTCAGCCCCTAGGATTCCTCAACAAAATGGAGTGGTATAAAGGAAAAACATAACAGTTCAAGAAGTTGAAAGAACTATGCTAAATGAAGCCAAACTTCTAGACAAATTATGGAGAGATGCAATCCACATAGAATTTCACATACTTAATAGAGATCAGTTGAGACCCAATCATGAAAGAACCCCTTATGAACTATGGTTTGGGAGGCTAGCCTCTGTAAAAAACTTTAGAAATTTTGGAAGTAAATGTTACATAAATAATGATGAATATAACCTAGGAATGTTTGACCCAAGATCTGATGAAGCAATATTCTTAGGATACTCAGATGTTATAATATCAGAATACTAAAAATAGTGGAAAGTGCAAATGTAAAAATAGATGATATAGAAAAGGGCACATCCCAAGGCTTTGATAAAAAATATAAACAAGAAGATGATGATATAAAATCTTAACAAGATGACGATGATGTATAATCTTAGAAAGAAAATGATGATGAAACAAAAAAAAATGAACCACACACTGATGAAGAAGACGATGAAGAAACTCCCTTGCCAAGATCTTCATCAAAACGAGTTCAGAAGAATCATCTTGTAAGCCAGATCATTGTAGATAAAAATGTAGGAGTAGAAACAAGAAGGAGACTAGACTTTGACTCAGAACAAGCAATGCTATCCTTAATTGAATGTAAGTCCGTTAAAGAAGCTGTCAAAAGTAAATATTGGATAAAATCAATGAATGAAGAACTAGATCAAATATAAAAGAATCAAACTTGGGAACTAGTTCCTAGACCCAAGAACAAGAATGTGATAGGAACTAAGTGGATCTTCAAGAAAAAATTAAATGAAAATGGGGAAATTATAAATAACAAAGACAGATTAGTCTGCAAGGGATATTCCCAAGTAGAAGGTATTGATTTTCAAGAAACCTTCGATCTTGTAGCAAGACTTGAGGCCATAAGAATGTTCCTAGCATTTGCATGCTTCAGAGATTTCAAAATCTATCAGATGGATGTATAATAAACATTCCTTAATGGAACACTAGAAGAAGAAGTCCGCGTTGAGAAACCAGAAGGATTCATTTTATTAAAAAACCAGGACTATGTGTGCAAACTGAAAAAGGCTCTGTATGGTCTTAAAAAAGCCCCTAGAGCATGGTTCTCTAGGTTTGAACAATATCTACAAAAACAGGGATACAAGAGAGGGACTACTAACGACAACCTATATATCAAAATTGAGGATCAAAACATGATTTTTGTGGTAGTATATGTAGATGACATTATATTTGAGAATAATCGCACTACATTAAGAAAAAAAATTGCAACTAAAATGAAAGAAGAGTTTGAAATGTCTATGTTGGGAGAACTTTCATTTTTCTTAGGTTTACAAGTAAATCAATGAAAAAATGCAATATTTGTTTCACAAACCAAATATATCAAATACATGCTAAAGAAATTTCAAATGGAAAACAATAATCCCATGAGTACCCCCATGATCACTAGATGTAAGCTAAGTCTAGAATATGACTCACCAAAAGTGGATCAAATAATGGATAGATCAATGGTTGGAAGTTTACTCTACTCAATAGCAACGAGACATGACATCATGCAGGTTGTAGGACTTCTGGGGAGATTTCAATATACACCTAGAGAAACTCACTTAAAAGTAGTAAAAAGAATATTCAGATACCTTCAAGGCACCCTAGAATTTGGATTGTGGTATCCAAAAGATAAAAATTTCAACCTAACTGCATATAGTGATGCAGATTGGGAAGATAGCACAGATAATAGAAAAAGTACTAGTGGAGGAACAATTTTCTTGGGAAAAAGTCTAGTGGCATCTGTTATAACCCTATAATTCATAGGATCATCTGTTGACTGGAAAATTTTCACTATGGATGTATTTTGGGTTGCAAATAATATTTCATTTCTACAAATTATTTTCAAGGAAAGGAAAAGAAAAGAAAATTCATGATTGTTGTCATTGAGTGGTGTTTCCTAACCCCATGTAGACAACAGCAAGGGAAGTTGTGTACAAAACCCACAAAAAGCATTGAGCCTAAGTTTTTTCTACATTCAGGCCTGGAGAATAAAGAACACGCTTAGATCGATGATTGATCTAGCGACGCGTAGATCAACGGCTGATAGTGGATTCCAAACCCCCTCAACTATTCTGTTTTTAACGGTGGGGGGTGGGGGGTCCAGAATGGTGACTAACAAGTGTGCACAGATCTATGGTCATCATGACAAT
>SNQJ01S0010420.1:211423-222759 GCA_010110895.2 Picea sitchensis
GATTTTTTTTGTTGGGACCTGTCCCAACGTGTCATCCATCCATTGCATCAGACATCCTCTACTCTAGACCACTTAATACTTAACACCCTTCCAACTTACCACCTCAGCGGGGGTCCATAATAGTGGTATTGGGAGGGACACTTGTCACCTCCAAGTCATTTTGGACCTCCCCCTCCCAATACCACTTACCACCTCAGGGGGGGTCTGGAATACCACTTACCTCTCCAAAACCGCCCTCCCCCATTTTCACAAAACCATTGTTTTTCCAGTTTTGACACCTTGTCTTGCAAACCAGAATTTGGGAAAATGAAGTTGAAAGTTTAAACATTGAAAGAGGTTTTTGTTCATAACGGGCTGAAGAAAAAAAACCTCTCTCCATTTTTGTATATCTTCCACCAGTTGGGAGAATCAAAGCTTTCTTTCAGCCTCATTTTTCAGATTTTTGGTTTTCCTGTTACAGTCCCAATTTTACAGGAGCTGTTACGGCGAGTTGGAGGCGAATTTCGTAAATATGAAGGAGGTTTTTGTCCAGCACATTCCCTTATACAATAACCCCTTTCATGTTTTTCCCATGTATCATAATTTAAGAGAAACAAATGTATGAGTGGACCTCTTTTTCACAGAAATCTGACCCATTTTTCATGGCGGACAGTTCAGGATTTTTGGGGATTTCTGGCTATTTTTGGCTGAGGTGGTTGAATCCAACTTCCAAAACTTGTTGGGAGATCTCTCCTATTTATTCATATGATTTTAATTTAAAATGGGGTTGATCAGTCAGGGGACCATGATTGAGTTTTTGTAAAATAGCTCACTGAGCCTTCTGTATTTTCATAAATTCAATAATACAGTCACAACAACTATAGGATTCATGTATCATTTTTGGTGGTGATGCTTTCCTCATTCATTGTAAATTTGTTTCCATTGTATTTCTTAAGTTATTCATACTCTGAATTTTGCAAAGAAGTTCAAAGAACATAATTTGTTGAGACATACACTCTGTTTTTGGCTTTGACATAATTGCCAATGTTTTCTTCTCAATGGTTAATTTCAGGATTCTTGATTTCGTTGTTATTGCCTATTCTTCTCATCTTTCTCCTCTAAATCCAAAAATTAAATTTAAATAATCCAACAAGTGTGCCTACCTTGCCCTATAATGCTGTCTGTAGAACTTGTTTTTTGATTGAACTTCATGTTGTGACCCCATTACCCAATAAACCTCTTTTCTTCTGTTCCAGCCAATCATTTAAAAAATCCAAACTCTGAACCCATTAGCTAGCCTAATATCTATTCAAACAAATCTATATCATGCAGAGAGATACCTCTCTGAGTCTTGGAGGGCTAGATCCAAGACTCGAAGTGGTTTTGATGTTGTCTCTGTGACTGCCTCCACAGCCTTGGGAAAATTATAGAGCACTAAAAGAATGGCGACCATACTGGGGACTTTCTCTAGTAGTACACTTCAAAGTTCCATATCTGATCACTGATGGTGGATAGTGAACAGACACAAGAAGGCTGAGATCATTTACTTGGGGACTCCAAATTAGCTCCAGACAGTTCCAACTCAAAGACTCCACTGGAGGAAGAACCTAAAGCATGACCAAGTAGCCTAGAAAGACCAGGTACTCAAGCTCAAATTGTATTCATGATATTATTGGTTTCATCTGCAATTAATTTCTCTCTTATCATGATCCTGGTCCAGAGTATATTGTTGAAATTCAGGATGATCATTTTCAACCTGAAGAGCCTCAAGAGACTAAACCCCAAATTGTAGATTATGTACATACTCATACACTTGTGAACATCCCAGATGCACCTGTGGAAACCCTAGTGAGACATAAGCCTCTTGCTTTATCTCCTACTCTTGCTAAACCTATGGACGGTTGTAAGCCTCTTGCTTCACCTCTTGTACCTACCAAAACCCCAGATAGATACAAGCCCCTAGATTTGCCTCCTATCCACCATGACCTCCCTGCAAATTACACCAATAATTTGCCGAGGTTTGATGGAGAGAATGCCAATATTACTGTTGAAAAACACATCTAGAGGTTTGAAGATTTTCTTGACCTTTATGAGGTTGAAGATGACGATGTCTATATCAGGATGTTTTCCTTGTCTTTGCAAGGCAAAGTTAAAAATTGGTTTAAAAACCTCCCAGTTGCAAGCATAAAAATTTTTCATTAGTTCATGCAAGTTTTCTTAGATAGGTGGGTGATCATGAGAAATGTCTTTCTCATCCTAGAAGAATATAACCATTTGAAAAGGCAGCTAGGGGAAACAGTACAATATTTTTCAACAAGGTTTAATAAGGTATATCATGCAATGTCTGCTGATATAAGGCCACCCCCAGGATCAACCCACTTGCATTTCCCAGATGCCTTCGATCCTAAGATGGCATTCCAATTAAGAGAGAGGAACACTGCAACTCTTGAAGAAATGCAGAACATTGGAGTTGATGTGGAGGCCAACTTACTGATCAAAAGGTCAAAGGTAAAGAACAAAGAAAAGGAGTAGCTAAAATCTCCAGAAGCTAAACTGGACATTCTGGCCAACACCATGGAAGAAATGTTGCACATGATTAGCATAAGAGAAGAACTCGGTGTTCAAAGACATCACGTTCCATTGATTTTAGAGAAAGAAAAGGTGATTTTTCCCAAACATTTGGCTACTCATTCTTAGTACCATGGTTTGGATAATGATTCTTTCATGTATTCAATTCACAACACAATCAAAGATGAAGTTCCATCTCAACTTACAGAGGAACAACCAGCTGATATGATGTGCATGTTGGATGAAATTTCTTTCTTGGATAATCTACCCAAGTGCTATCATTATGATGATGATCATGAGGCTGAAATAGATGTGGACTGTTCAAAGAAATCAATAACATGTCGTTGGCAGGAAGAAGATCAGTTACAACTCAGATATGACAATCAACCTAGGCAGAACAATCATGACAGCGATGAGGAAAATGAAGAAAATATTGGAGTAAGTGGCAACACTTTGCCCTTATGTTTCTCATCTTTTCAATTTCTGGAAAGAAACTCTAGGCCAGTTGTAAAAGGTGAAGATAGAAATTTCTCTGACCAATCAGTTGAAGATACCATTGTTGTTATGGAGGTTGTTATAAACCCAGATTTACAGCCCTTGACATACTTTGATTTTCAAATTCCAGATGAAAGATTAAATCCTGAGAAAAATTACGAGTTAGACCAAAATAACTCTGTACCATTATGCTTTAATTCATTTCAGTTTTTGAAAAAGAATCTTGAGTATATGCTAAAGGATAAACACACAGAAAATCAAGAAGTCTTGATGGAACCAATGCAACAGTCATTTCAATTTCTACAGGATCCAATATCTGATGTGTTGGATGACTTGGGTTGTCAAAGTTATTTTCCATCATCCAACCATGGGATAAAAATTTGTTATGATATCGACATGATCATGCAAGCAACTTCATTGTATTTTTCAACAGAGGTATCATTTCAAGACCCATCAAAAAATTTGCAGCCATGTCAGGAAGTGCATGAGGATGCAAATAGCATAGATACGATGCCAGAGCATGTTACTCACTTGGATGAATCTAAATATCAAGGAATAGGTCATTTCTTCCTTGATCCTATAGTCACCTATATGGAGAAATTTTTCACTATAGATCCTCAATCTATCTCTGGCATTACTTTTGTTCTTCAAAATTGTCGAGGTCTCTATTGTAAAGATCAATCATGTTTTTAGCAGTGGCCTTTGTTGGCATGTATTACAAATAGTGTATGCTTGTCATTGATGGAAAGTACAACAACAAAGATGGAAACGAACATGCAAAGGATTGTAGGAAAATCATTGATGACAAGATCAGAGTAAGCATCGATGAAAAACAGGAACAAAGTAAGCTCAGGAGTAATTAGCCCAGAGTCAATCGTAGTTCCTAAGCTTAGGAGGAGAAGTGTTAGTGATCGTTGGATCCCATTTAAATTCCTGAAAGAAGGAGGACTAGTAGATCTGGTTGTAGACAAGAAGAATGCGCAGAAGAGGAGGACAGATCTTAGGCGTTAGATCTGAGCATAAGTTACGAACATCATTGGATCAGGGAGAACCTGCACGTTCATTAAAGTGCAAGGAGAAGTGAGTATACAAAATCCTGAAAGAAGGAGGATCGTCCATCTACAGGCAGGATACGTGGACACAGAACAACATTTCGCTAACTGGAAAGTCAAAGGTATGAAATGCTCCAACCTTTCACCTCTCGAACTCGCGATATGCGAAATTGCGAAACAATCTCAGCTGTTAGGTTCAGGCCAAATATGGACTGTTTATCAGGAACAACAAAGGCTCGTGGAGTTGCGAAGTCTCGATAAAATCTTGATCGTTGATCCAAGAGGGATGTGTGGCAGAAGATCAGAGCATGTCAAAGACTACATTTCGGGGTTTCGCAAATCTCGACTTGGAGAGGCAAGAAACAATACCACAGAAATGTTGAAATCATGAAATGATCTGAGTTGCTAGATCAAGGGTTGATTGGGACCGTTGATCCCACACCACTTCGAAGTTTTATGGATCGGTAGTTGGAAGCGTGAAGAACGTTCATCACAGGAATGTCGAAATCGCTATTAGCGAAATTGCAAAATGATCTGAGCCATTGTTTCGAAGAGATCATGGACCATTGATCCGACCCCTTCAATGTATTGGAGACCGGGATTTCAGTTACCGTGAGATGGAGAAGTCAGAGACTCTCAACATCAGGAGTCCCGAAATGCCGAAAAATGAAATCTCAAAAAGCACTTTATGAACAAGCGCTTGGTCATGGCCATGGTCATATAGAGGAAGGAGCTAGACAGAAAAGCTCCGTTTCGGAGTTTCGGAGATCGTGACATGGACTAGTGAGACACTTGGACATAGGAAAGCTGAAATGATGAAATATGAAATAAAGGCAAGCTTATGAAGATCATTCAATGGTGAAGATGAAACTAAAGGAGATCGGAGGGTTACTGTTGCATGACAAAGTGAACCTGCCAGAAACCAGTCATGAGTTCTACCAGAGGACTCGAAGACACTTCGAGGTGATTAAAAGAGGAGGTGAAGAGCCTTAAGAGATCAGCCAGTAGAACAAAGACTGTTCATGGAGGCGACTGACAAGTGGATGAGCATTGAAGTTTGTAACTAAAGCAGAAAGTATAAACTCGACTATGCCAGAGAAGACGAATAGTCTCGACTGCCAGAGAGGCTGAGGAATCTGAACATGACATCCAGTGATGCTGAACGCGCGGGAAAACCACCATAAAAGTTGAAGGGTTACCATGATGATCAGACAGAGCACTCGATATGTGGAAGAGATTAACGCAGTGTGATCAGGAAGAGGCATGGTGTACATTGCATGCACAAGGTGTACAGAAGATATAAGTACACGAGATAGAGAAGTGATGAGGTTGTTGTTGTTGTTGAGTGAAATAATGCATGTGTTAAATTATTGCAATTACAAAATTCAATGAGTAATGCATGTTGTTGAGTGAAGTAATGCAAAAGAACGTATTTGACTTCGTTTCCTTTGGTTATGGTATTCCTCATTGAATTTTGTAATTGCAATAAGTTAAAATGGATGTACATGGTTTTAGAATTTGCGTAATCCGTAAGGGGTTCCTGATATAACATTGATGAAATATTTTTTTTTTCCTGTAAATCTAATATGTAGGGAAGGGTTATCATGTCCATCTTAGAGATCGTAAATTATTGGCTAGAGTCTATTGTCTACAACATTTTTCATAAGCTCTGTTCACTTAATTTTGACCTTCCAACACACAAAAAACATTTCATGGATTGTCAATGTATGATATATTGAAAATAATGGTTCCTTCACTTAGATCTAGAACTTACATGAAAGTTTATGTTTCATATGACTGGTAGAAGTATCATATTTGAAATTGCACATGATTTCCTAGTACATATATTGTCAATGTTGCATTTATTTGTGGCATATTCTAGAATTTGTCTTTTCTTCATCCAAGGGACCCTTTTTAGATGCATTTACTACTTGGAATAATTACCCTACCCTGCCTCCATGAGATCGAATTTAATTATAATCTGGATTTTCCCTTAAAACTATAATTCTCTATGTTTTTCTAGGTGCTTTCGCCCAACTACCTTCATCTTGAATTTTCTAAGTTCTGATCTAGATCTATCCGTATTTTTGCACCTTGTGGTTACCTAGCGAGTGTTCTCTTACTCAGCGAAGTTTCTGGTCTTCACCTATGCTTATCTCATTTTGCACATTTTTCCCAACCATGTGTCTCCCCTTACATTTATTTTCCCTCGACGATTTTTAAAGGCGATTAATCCCTGCATTTTTATTTACCCTCAACAATTGTAGGATTACGATTTGCCCATAAATCCTTAAATATCCTTGTGTTCAACTGTGGAATAATCTATGCAATTTTCTTACGTAGTACCCAACATTTCATTTTTTTTCTCTCTCAACAATCTATAAAATGTGTACCCTCTAAGATTTATTCTCTCAGCGATTTTATAAAGTTATATCTCTTATGTTTTCCCTTGATCCCCTCTGCATTTTTCCCATCATCACTTTCCCATTGATCTATCCTTTACTCTCTATGTTTTCAGTTGGAATGATTCCAAACACAATGATCAATTTATTTCCCAGTGATTTTATTTTACTCTCTGCGTTTCTGGTTGGGAGGATTGCAACATTGCGATCAATTTATTGCTCTGCGACTGTCTTTAATCCCTACATTTTTCACCTTAATGATCATGCATAAATTCTCCACTTATTCCCTTGTCTCATTTTCCTTCATTCAACCTTTCCTTTTTCCTTTCCCTTGTTGAACTTCACTGCATAAATATCAAGGTAAATCTCTCAAGTGAGGGTCCCAAACTTTGATTCTGCTAATGCCCCTTTTTAGTGGAAGACTTGTCATCCTTGATAAATTATTTCAAATTTTTAGGCTCGATTGAGTTATGGTATAACGCAATCAACAACTTGGTTAATGAATCATGATGTTTACCTACCCTCTTATTAGTTAGTAAAACCTTGTGTGTAATAACCCTTAGTATTATTGTCCTAAAGATACGAGATCAAGTTTTATCTTGGGTCTAAGTGTCTCAACATAAATCAACAATTTTACTTTTATTATTTTATTTGGGCAAGGCGATAAAGAGTTATAGTAGAAATAAAACACCTCTACTAATTTATAATTTAGACATTTCCAAGACAATAATAAATAGAGTAATTAAAAAGAGAGGATCTATATGTTTAAAACATAACTAGATTTATATGTCTATCTCGTTAAATTTTATCATAAATCAATATGTTCACAATATTAAGATATCTTCAAAAATGGACAAATGAATGGAGAATTGTTGGACTCGTGGATATGTAGCTACTCATTTTAGTTTCGAATTGATTGATTAAGTGTTTATAATATCCTACGCCATTGAAAATAATGTGATTACCCATGTATTCCTTGAATAAGGTTGGCGTGCGATTGCTTTGTAATTATTCTTTTTCGACATGAATTTAATAGATTAGAATTCTTTGTGATTCAAATTTGATTGATAATTAATTTGTGCCATGATATAAACGAGAGGTATGAATGGTCATGTGTGTAGTTACATCTTGCACCACTAAATATTAATGAATACATGATTGAGCAGATGAATTCCCTTACGCCTTGGAGGAATGTTGATTTATTTCTAATTCAGTAATCAGATCACACGAGCGCCTTGAAAATAATGTGGATGTTTTGTTTAATTTAGTAATTGATCAATCATGCACCTTGAAGTAAAGTAGATGCCTACTTTTGCACTTTGAAAATAAAATAAAGTAGAATGCATTGCACCTTAACTTATGTCGTTGCCTGATTGATTTAGTAATTAAATTCTCTTGCGCCATGAAATTTATGTGATGTGTGATTGGTTATTAGAACACTATTGCGACATTGATTATCATTGGTGTTTTTGATATAGCTAGTTGGTTTTCGGACTCAATTGTGTTAGTGGGATGTAGACACCTCCTTGTTCCTTAGAACAGTCGCCAACCTTGAGACCTTATATGGTCAAAATTTATTCGACAATATAGGTATTCCAACAGAGTATGAACACCTTCAGTAACCACTCACATAACCAGATGAAAGATCAACACATTGGTGTTTTCATGTGGTAAAACCCCTATGGGGAAATATCCACAACCCTAGCCAATGTGACCACTTTGAGCAGTTTATTAATGCAAAATAAAAATATTACAGAGAGATTTTACAAGAGAGTTTATCACAAGTGATCATTGGAAAATGACCCTCTGTGCTCTTTAAATAGAGATAATGGAACAATCGGGTGTTAATCCATAGATCAATGGTTGTTAAGATTGAGGAGAATATGAACCATTGGATCACTCTATGTCAGTAACATATCATGATCATCGGATTTCCTAACTACAAATGCATACTAATTCATACTAAAGAAACACACTTTTACCTAACGACACAATACAAGAAGGAAGGAGGCATTAGAGCCTATCCCCCCTTAATGACAACTTCTTGAACTCCTAACATAGATTGAATTTTGGAAAACTTCGCTTCTGTAAGAAACTTTGTGAAAATGTCTGCAACTTGATCTTTTGTAGGGAAAAAGAGCACTTCAATAACTTAATCATGAATGATCTTTCCGATGAAGTGCATGTGTAGCTCGATGTTCTTTCTGCACTGATGTTGAACTGGGTCTTTGGCGAGCTTGATGGAACTTTGATTGTCGCACTAAAGGTTGGTCGGATGTTGTTGTTTGAATCCAAACTCGGAAAGGATATGTCGAAGCCAAAAGGCTTCTTGAATTGCATTTATCGCTACTCGGTACTCTGATTCTGCTAAAGAAAGTGCAATATCATGTTGTTTCTTACAAGCCCAAGTGACAGGTCATGAACCAAGGCTGAAAACATAACTTGCAGTAGAATTGCAATCACTAGGGTCATCGGCCCAATCTGAATTAATGAAACCAACCAATAAGGGAGTCCCCCCTAAATTGTAATGTATCTCGAACTGAATGGTATTACAGACATAGTGAAGTATCCTTTTAGTTGTTTTCCAATGGATTTTATGAGGTGTTTTCATATATCGAGAAACAAGACCAACAACAAAGGAAATATCAGGACCAATATGAGTCAAGTATAAGAGGATATCAACTAACTGACAGTACAGGGTGGCATCAACTTCGGGAGAAGTACAGGTGGTAGTAATCTTGACTCCGGACTGGAAGGGAGAAGGGGTTGTTTTACAATCATCCATGTGAAAGAGACGAAGAAGGTCACAAGCGTACTTATACTGGGAAAGAAAAATTCCTTCATTGGTTTGCAAAACTTGGAGGCCAAGGAAATAGTGAAAAAATCCTAAGTCTGTCATTTCAAATTGGTTCTTAAGGTTGGTTTTCACATGATTTAAAAGTTTTCAGTCACTACTAGTAAGGATAAGGTCATCTACATAAAGGACAAGGATTATGATATGGATTCTTACTTTCTCGGTATATACATTAGGATTAGAATGGCATCTAGAGAATCTGATGTTAATAAGAAAGATTTCCATTTTGGTATACCAAGCTCGGGGATTTTTCTTAAGACCATAAAGATATTTCTTAAGGTGATAAACAAGGATAGAATCATTATGGACATATCTAGGAGGTTGTTCCATGTAGATTTCTTCTTGAAAATCTCCTGCAAGAAGGAGGATTTAACATCCATCTAATGGAACTCCCATTTATTTGAGGCAGGAACGGCAAGAACAAGGCGAATGGAATTCATTTTAGCTATAGGGGAAAATGCTTCATTATAGTCAATTCCTTCTACTTGGGAAAATCCTTTGACAACTAACCAAGCCTTGTGTCTTTAAATACTTCAATCTGATGCATACTTAGTTGTGTAGACCCATTTACATCTGAAAATTTTTCTTCCTTTTGTAAGAGGTACAAGATCCCAAGTATTTTTTCCCATTAAAGAACGATACTCTTCATTCATTGTTGTATCCCAATCTGGATGACCTGAAGCTTCTTCAAATGTCTCTAGATAATGAGTCTCTAAAACTTGATCCAAAAGAGAAGAGGCTCATTGGAACTGTGAACATGTTCAATGCTGATATGAAGGATCATTGAAAAGACTGCCAATTGTTTCTCGTGTTGAATGGACCCATCTAGGAAGCGATGGAACTAGTGTTGGTTCAGGTTCAAAGGACTCATCTAGAGGAAAGTGAGTAGGAAGAGGTGGATTTTCATCCTCATTGTCATCATATGAAGAAGAAACCATAATAGTAACATAAGAAGGCACAAACGTCGAAGATGGATCGCAAGCCTAAGAAGGAAAAATCATCGAATTAGGCTCGTAGACCAAGAGATTTTCATCAAATTTAACTTCTCTTATAATAATAATTTTATTACAATGTGGTTGAAGATGTTTATAACCTTCGACATCTTCAAAATAACCAACAAATATACGCTTCTCACTTTTAGGTTGTAATGCTTTCATTTTCTCATCAAGAATGTGAGCCCATGTTATGCTGCCAAATACACGGAAGTGACTTACATCTGGTTTAATTTTAGTCCAAGCTTCTTTTGTTGTTATATTTTTAAGATCCTTTGTGGGAGTGTGATTGACTATGTAATTTTCATAGTTGATTGCTTCCGCCCAATATTTTAGACTTAATCCCTTAGATTGGATCATACAATTAGCCATTTCTTTTAGTGTGTGGTTCTTTCTTTTGGAAACACCATTTTGTTGTGGTGTATATGGAAGAGTTTGTTTCATTTTGATGCCCTGTGTAATGAAGTAACTTGTAAAATGATTGTTCACATATTCGCCTCCATTATTTGTTCTTAACCTTTGAATTTTATGTCCAGATTTCTTTTCTACAAGGGCCTTGTAGGCCAAAAACTTGTCAAAAACTTCACTCTTAAGTTTTAAGAAGTAAACCCAAGTAAGTTTGGAAAATTCATCAATGAAAGTTAAGAAATACTTGCACCTAGTAAAAGAAGGAGTAGAAAGTAGACCACACAAATCACTATGAACAATTTGCAAAGGGCTCGAGGCGTGCCAATAGGCATGTTTTTCAAAACTGTCCCGATGATGTTTGTCGAGGACACAAACACCATCTCTGCATGAAACAAGAGGAAGACTAGTCACCATCTGTTGATTACATAGTTGTTGCAATGAGCGATAGTTTAGATGACCAAACTACTCATTCCAAAGTTTGCTCAAGTCATCGCTATGAGCGACAAAACCTGATGAAAAAGATGATGAACCAAAGTTGTCAAACTTGTACAACCTGGTAATATCATCAACAATTCCAGTTGCAAGA
>SNQJ01S0010420.1:233948-270784 GCA_010110895.2 Picea sitchensis
GAAAGCACCTAGAAAAACATAGAGAATTATCGTTTTAAGGGAAAATCCAGATTATAATTAAATTCGATCTCATGGAGGCAGGGTAGGGTAATTATTCCAAGTAGTAAATGCATCTAAAAAGGGTCCCTCGGATGAAGAAAAGACAAATTCTAGAATATGCCACAAATAAATGCAGCGTTGACAATATATGTACTAGAAAATCATGTGAAATTTCAAATATGATACTTCTACCAGTCATATGAAACATAAAATTTCATGTAAGTTCTAGATCTAAGTGAAGGAACCATTATTTTCAAGATATGATACATTGACAATCCATGAAATGTTTTTTGTGTGTTGGAAGGTCAAAATTAAGTGAACAGAGCTTATGAAAAATGTTGTAGACAATAGACTCTAGCCAATAATTTAAGAGCTCTAAGATGGACATGATAGCCCTTCCCTACATCTTAGATTTACAGGAAAAAAAAAAACATTTCATCAATGTTATATCAGGAACCCCTTACAGATTACGCAAATTCTAAAACCATGTATCCAATTTAACTTATTGCAATTACAAAATTCAATGAGGAATACCATAACCAAAGGTGACGAAGTCAAAGACGTTCTTGTTCATTACTTCACTCAACAACATGCATTACTCATTGAATTTTGTAATTGCAATAATTTAACACATGCATTACTTCACTCAACAACAACAACAACCTCATCACTTCTTTGTCTCGTGTACTTATATCTTCTGTACACCTTGTGCATGCAATGTACACCATGCCTCTTCCTTCTCACACTGCGTTAATCTCTTCCAAATCTCGAGTGCTCTGTCTGATCATCATGGTAACCCTTCAGCTTTTATGGCAGTTTTCCCACGCGTTCATCATCACTGGATGTCATGTTTAGATTCCTCAGCCTCTCTGGCATAGTCGAGTTTATACTTTCTTCTTCAGTTACAAACTTCAACGCTCATCCACTTGTTAGTCGCCTCCATGAACAATATTTGTTCTACTGGATGATCTCTTGAGGCTCTTCACCTCCTCTTTCAATCACCTCGAAGTGTCTTTGAGTCCTCTGGTAGAACTCATCACTGGTTTCTGGCAGGTTCACTGTGTCGTGCAACAATAGCCCTCCGATCTCCTTCAGTTTCATATGCACCATTGAATGATCTTCATAAGCTTTCCTTTATTTCATATTTCATCATTTCATCTTTCCTATGTCCAAGTATCTCAGCAGTCCATGTCACGATCTCCGAAACTCCGAAACGGAGCTTTTCTGTCTAGCTCCTTCCTCTATATGACCATGGCCATGACCAAGCGCTTGTTCATAAAGTGCTTTTCGAGATTTCATTTTTCGGCATTTCGGGACTCCTGATGTTGAGAGTCTCTGACTTCTCCATCTCACGGTAACTGAAATCCTGGTCTCCAATACATCGAAGGGGTCGAATCAATGGTCCACGATCTCTTCGAAACAAAGGCTCAGATCATTTTGCGATTTCACAGATAGCGATTTCGGCATTCCTGTGATGAACGTTCTTGACGCTTCCAACTACCAATCCACAAAAATCCGAAGTGGTGTGGGATCAATGGTCCCAATCAACCCTTGATCTGGCGGCTCAGATCATTTTGCAATTTTGACATTTCTTTGGTATTGTTTCTTGCCTCTCCAAGTCGAGATTCGCGAAACCCCGAAATGGAGTCTTTGACATGCTCTGATCTTCTGCCACGTATCCCTCTTGGATCAACGGTCAAGATTCTATAGAGACTTCGCAAATCCACGAGCCTTTGTTGTTCCTGATAAACGGTCCATATTTTGCCTCAACCTAACGGTTGAGATTATTTCGCAATTTCGCATATCGCGAGTTCGAGAGGTGAAAGGTTGGAGCATTTCATACCTTTGACTTTCCAGTTAGTGAAATGTTGATCTGTGTCCATGTGTCCTGCCCGTAGATGGACGGTCCTCCTTCTTTCAGGATTTTTTATACTCGCTTCTCCTTGCACTTTAATCAACGTGCAGGTTCTCCCTGATCCAACGATGGTCGTAACTTATGCTCATATCTGACGCCTAAGATCTGTCCTCCTCTTCTGCGCATTCTTCTTGTCTACAATCAGATCTATTGGTCCTCCTTCTTTTGGGAATTTAAATGGGATCCAACGATCACTAACACTTCTCCTCCTGAGCTTAGGCACTGCGATTGAATCTGCACTAATTACTCCTGAGCTTACTTTGTTCCTGTTTTTCATCGATGCTTACTCTGATCTTGTCATCAATGATTTGCCTACAATCCTTTGCACGTTTTCTGCCATATTTGTTGTTGTACTTGCCCTCAATGAAAATCATACACTGTTTGTAAAACATGCCAACAAAGGCCACTGCTAAAAACATGATTGATCTTTACAATAGAGACCTCGACAATTTTGAAGAACAAAAGTAATGTCAGAGATAGATTGAGGCTCTATAGTGAAAAATTTCTCCATATAGGTGACTATAGGATCATGGAAGAAATGACCCGTTCCTTGATATTTAGATTCATCCAAGTGAGTAACATGCTCTGGCACCGTATCTATGCTATTTGCATCCTCATGCACTTCCTGACATGGCTGCAAATTTTTGGATGGGTCTTGAAATGATACCTCTGTTGAAAAAGACAATGAAGTTGCTTGCCTGATCATGTCGATATCATAACAAATTTTTATCCCATGGCTAGATGATGGAAAATGACTTTGAAAACCCAAGTCATCCAACACATCAGATATTGGATCTTGTAGAAATTGAAATGACTATTGCATTGGTTCCATCGAGACTTCTTGATTTTCTGTGTGTTTATCCTTTAGCATATACTCAAGATTATTTTTCAAAAACTGAAATGAATTAAAGCATAATGGTACAAAGTTATTTTGCTCTAACTAGTAATTTTTCTCAGGATTTAATCTTTCATCTAGAATTTGAAAATCAAAGTATGTCAAGGGCTATAAATCTGGGTTTATAACAAACTCCATAAAAACAGTGGTATTTTCAACTGATTGATCAGAGAAATTTCTATCTTCACTTTTTACAACTGGCCTAGAGTTTCTTTTTAGAAATTGAAAAGATGAGAAACATAAGGGAAAAGTGTTGCCACTTACTCCGAGATTTTCTGCATTTTCCTCATCGCTGTCATGATTGTTGTGCCTAGGCTGATTGTCATATCTGAGTTGTAACTGATCTTCTTCCTGCCAACGACATGCTACTGATTTCTTTGAACAATCCACATCTATTTCAGCCTCATGATCATCATCATAATGATAACACTTGGGTAGATTATCCAAGCAAGAAATTTCATCCAACATGCACATCATATCAGCTGGTTGTTCCTCTGTAAGTTGAGATGGAACTTCATCTTTGATTGTGTTGTGAATTGAATACATGAAAGAATCATTATCCAAACCATGGTACCAAGGATGAGCAGCCAAATGTTTGGGAACAATGACCTTTTCTTTCTCTGAAATCAATGGAACATGATGTCTTTGAACACCGAGTTCTTCTCTTATGCTAATCATGTGCAACATTTCTTCCATGGTGCTGGCCAGAATGTCCAGTTTAGATTCTGGAGATTTCAGCTGCTCCTTTTCTTTGTTCTTTACCTTTGATCTTTTGATCAGTAAGTTGGCCTCCACATCAACTGCAATGTTCTGCATTTCTTCAAGAGTTGCAGTGTTCCTCTCTCTTAATTGGAATGCCATCTTAGGATCGAAGGCATCTGGGAAATGCAAGTGGGTTGATCATGGGGGTGGCCTTATATCGACATGCATTGCATGATATACCTTATTAAACCTTGCTGAAAAATATTGTATTGTTTCCCTTGGCTGCCTTTTCAAATGATTATATTCTTCTAGGATGAGAAAGACATTTCTCATGATCACCCACCTATCTAAGAAAACTTGCATGAACTGATGAAAATTTCTGATGCTTGCAGCTGGGAGGTTTTTAGACCAATTTTTAACTTTTCCTTGCAAAGACAAGGAAAACATCCTGATATAGACATCGTCATCTTCAACCTCATAAAGGTCAAGAAAATATTCAAACCTCTGGATGTGTTTTTCAGCAGTAATATTGGCATTCTCTCCATCAAACCTCGGCAAATTATTGGTGTAATTTGCAGGGAGGTCATGGAGGATAGGAGGCAAATCTAGGGGCTTGTATCTGTTTGGGGTTTTGGTAGGTACAGGAGGTGAAGCAAGAGGCTTACAACCATCTGAAGGTTTAGCAAGAGTAGGAGATAAAGCAAGAGGCTTATGTCTCACTAGGGTCTCTACAGGTGCATCTAGTATGTTCACAAGTGTATGAGTATGTACATAATCTACAATTTGGGGTTTAGTCTCTTGAGGCTCTTCATGTTAAAAATGATCATCCTGAATTTCAACAATATACTCTAGACCAGGATCATGATAAGAGAGAAATTAATTGCATATGAAACCAATAATATCATGAATACAATTTGAGCTTGAGTACCTGGTCTTTCTAGGCTACTTGGTCATGCTTCAGGTTCTTCCTCCAGTGGAGTCTTTGAGTTGGCACTGTCTGGAGATAATTTGGAGTCCCCAGGTAAATGATATCAGCCTTCTTGTGTCTGTTCACTATCCACCATTAGTGATCAGATATGGAACTTTGAAGTGTACTACTGGAGAAAGTCCCCAGTATGGTCGCCATTCTTTTAGTGCTCTGTAATTTTCCCAAGGCTATGGAGGCAGTCACAGAGACAACATCAAAACCACTTTGAGTCTTGGATCTAGCCCTCCAAGACTCAGAGAGGTATCTCTCTGCGTGATATAGATTTGTTTGAATAGATATTAGGCTAGCTAATGGGTTCAGAGTTTGGATTTTTTAAATGATTGGTTAGAACGGGAGAAAAGAGGTCCATTGGGTAATGGGGTCACAACATGAAGTTCAATAAAAAAAAAAGTTCTATAGACAACATTACAGGGCAAGGTAGGCACACTTGTTGGATTCTTTAAATTTCATTTTTGGATTTAGAGGAGAAAGATGAGAAGAATAGGCAATAACAAGGAAATCAAGAATCCTGAAATTAACCGTTGAGAAGAAAACATTGGCAATTATGTCAAAGCCAGAAACAGAGTGTATGTCTCAACAAATTATGTTCTTTGAACTTATTTTGATAATTCAGAGTATGAATAACTTAAGAAATACAATGGAAACAAATTTACAGTGAATGAGGAAAGCATCACCACCAAAAATGACACATGAATCCTACAGTTGTTGTGACTGTATTATTGAATTGATGAAAATACAGAAGGCTCAGTGAGCTATTTTACAAAAACTCAATCATGGTCCCCTGACTGATCAACCCCATTTTAAATTAAAATCATATGAATAAATAGGAGAGATCTCCCAACAATTTTCGGAAGTTGGATTCAACCACCTCGGCCAAAAATAGCTACAAATCCCCAAAAATCCTCAACTGTCCGCCATGAAAAATGGGTCGGATTTCTGTGAAAAAGAGGTCCACTCATACATTTGTTTCTCTTAAATTATGATACCTGGGAAAAACATGAAAGAGGTTATTGTATAAGGGAATGCGATGGAAAAAAACCTCCTTCATGTTTTCCAAATTCGCCTCCAGCTCGCCGTAACAACTCCCACAAAATTGGGACTGTAACAGGAAAACCAAAAATACGAAAAATGAGGCTGAAAGAAAGCTTCGATTCTCCCAACTGGTGGCACATATGAAAAAATGGAGAGAGGTTTTTTTTCTTCAGCCCATTATGAACAAAAACCTCTTTCAGTGTTTAAAATTTCAACTTTTTTTACCCAAAGTATTATTCGCAAGACAAGGTGTCAAAATTGGAAAAACAACGGTTTTGTGAAAATGGGGGAGGGCGGTTTTGGAGAGGTAAGTGGTATTGCAGACCCCCCCTGAGGTGGTAAGTGGTATTGGGAGGGGGAGGTTCGAAATGACTTGGAGGTGACAAGTGTCCCTCCCAATACCACTATTATGGACCCCCGCTGAGGTGGTAAGTTGGAAGGGTGGTAAGTATTAAGTGGTCTAGAGCAGAGGATGTATGATGCAATGGATGGATGACACGTTGGGATAGGTCCCACCAAAAAAAATCCCTCATTCTATACCCCCCCCCTCACCGTTAAATGAAAAATGGTCGAGGGGGTCCAGAATTGCCTGTAGACCGTCCATCTGCGCACTGTCATGATGACCATAGATCTTTGCGCACTTGTTAGTCACCATTCTGGACCCCCCACCCCCCCACCGTTAAAAACAGAACAGTTGAGGGGGTTTGGAATCCACTGTCAGCCGTTGATCTATGCGCCGCTATATTTACCGTCGATCTAAGTGCGTTCTTTATTCTCCAGGCCTGAATGTAGAAAAAACTTAGGCTCAATGCTTTTTGTGGGTTTTGTGCACAACTTCCCTTGATGTTGTCTCCATGGGGTTAGGAAACACCACTCAGTGTCAAAAATCATGAATTTTCTTTTCTTTTCCTTTCCTTGAAAATAATTTACAGAAATGAAATATTATTTGCAACCCAAAATACATCCACAGTGAAAATTTTCCAGTCAACAGATGATCCTATGAATTATAGGGTTATAACACATGCCACTATACTTTTTCACAAGAAAATTGTTCCTCCACTAGTACTTTTTCTATCATCTATGCTACCTTCCCAATCTGCATCACTATATGCAGTTAGGTTGAAATTTTTATCTTTTGGATACCAAAATCCAAATTCTAGGGTGCCTTGAAGGTAACTGAATATTCTTTTTACTACTTTTAAGTGAGTTTCTCTAGGTGTATATTGAAATCTCCCCACAAGTCCTACAACCTGCATGATGTCATGTCTCGTTGCTGTTGAGTAGAGTAAACTTCCAATCATTGATCTATCCATTGTTTGATCCACTTTTGGTGAGTTATCTTCTAGACTTAGCTTACATCCAGTGATCATGGGGGTACTCATGGGATTATTGTTTTCCATTTGAAATTTCTTTCGCATGTATTTGATATATTTGGTTTGTGAAACAAATATTGCATTTTTTCTTTGATTTACTTGTAAACCTAAGAAAAATGAAAGTTCTCCCAACATAGACATTTCAAACTCTTCTTTCATTTTAGTTGCGATCTTTTTTCTTAATGTAGTGCGATTACTCTCAAATATAATGTCATCTACATATACTACCACAAAAATCATGTTTTGATCCTCAATTTTGATATATAGGTTGTCGTTAGTAGTCCCTCTCTTGTATCCCTATTTTTGTAGATATTGTTCAAGCCTAGAGAACCATGCTCTAGGGGCTTTTTTAAGACCATACAGAGCCTTTTTCAGTTTGCACACATAGTCCTGGTTTTTTGATAAAATGAATCCTTCTGGTTTCTCAACACAGACTTATTCTTCTAGTGTTCCATTAAGGAATGTTTATTAGACATCCATCTGATAGATTTTGAAATCTCTGAAGCATGCAAATGCTAGGAACATTCTTATGGCCTCAAGTCTTGCTACAAGATCGAAGGTTTCTTGAAAATCAATACCTTCTACTTGGGAATATCCCTTGCAGACTAATCTGTCTTTGTTATTTATAATTTCCCCATTTTCATTTATTTTTTTCTTGAAGATCCACTTAGTTCCTATCACATTCTTGTTCTTGGGTCTTGGAACTAGTTCCCAAGTTTGATTCTTTTATATTTGATCTAGTTCTTTATTCATTGATTTTATCCAATATTTACTTTTGACATCTTCTTTAACGGACTTAGGTTCAATTAAGGATAGCATTGCTTGTTCTGAGTCAAAGGCTAGTCTCCTTCTTATTTCTACTCCTACACTTTTATCTACAATGATATGGCTTTCAAGATGATTCTTCTGAACTCGTTTTGATGAAGATCTTGGCAAGGGAGTTTCTTCATCGTCTTCTTCATCAGTGCGTGGTTCATTTTTTTATGTTTCATCATCATTTTACTCCTGAGATTATACATCATCGTCATCTTGTTAAGATTTTATATCATCATCTTCTTGTTGATATTTTTGATCAAAGCCTTGGGATGTGCCCTTTTTTATATCATCTATTTTTACATTTGCACTTTCCACTATTTTTAGTAGTTTGATATTATAACATCTGTATTCCTTTTTATTCGATGAGTATCCTAAGAATATTGCTTCATCAGATGTTGGGTCAAACATTCCTAGGTTATATTCATCATTATTTATGTAACATTTACTTCCAAAATTTCTAAAGTTTTTTATAGAGACTAGCCTCCCAAACCATAGTTCATAAGGGGTTCTTTCATGATTGGGTCTCAACTGATCTCTATTAAGTATGTGAAATTCTATGTGGATTACATCTCTCCATAATTTGTCTGGAAGTTTGGCTTCATTTAGCATAGTTCTTTCAACTTCTTGAACTGTTATGTTTTTCCTTTATACCACTCCATTTTGTTGAGGAATCCTAGGGGTTGAAAACTGTCTTTTGATACCATGGTTTTCACAAAATTGAGTGAACTCTTTAGAGGTGAATTCTCCTCTATTGTTCGATCTTAGAAATTTAATTTTGAGGTCTGTTTCATTTTCTACAGGAGATTTAAATGTTTTTAATTTCTCAAAGGTTTTTGATTTTTATTTTAAAAAGAAAACCCAAATCAGTGTTGTGTAATCATCAAAAATCAACATAAAATAATGTTCACCATAAGTACTTTTGGTTCTAGTAGGTCCACATAGATCTGTGTGAATAATATATAATGGTTTTGTTGTGGACTGTTATTTTGTTTTGAACCTAACTCTTGTTTTCTTTCCTATTTGACAATGTTTACAAATGGAATCTAAAGGCCTAATCATTTTTGGTAGGTCCCTAACTACCTCTTTCTCGTTGGATTTGATCAAGTTGTCAAAGATTAAATGTCCCAAACTTTTATGCCATAGCCATATTTCATCTACTTGGCTTAAACAACATTTATATTCTTCATCTATATTAAGGATGTACACATTGCTAGATGTTCTTGGTGCGATTTCCACTAGCTTTCCAGTGTCCCTTTTTCCGATCTCACATTTCTGAGAATCAAAACTAAGTATGTGACCTTAATCAAATGTTTGGATTACACTTAGGAGATTAGGTTTGATATTTTCTACCAAAAGTACATATTCTTCTTTAGTTTTATTATTTCCTAACCTAATAATGCCTTTTCCCAGTATCTTGGCTGACATGTTATCTCCAAAAGTTACTTTTCCTTTTCTTTTCTCATTTAACTTGAGAAAGTTACTTTGATCTCCAGTCATGTGTTTGGAACATCCACTATTAATATACCACTGAACTCCTTGATTTCTTTTATATAAGGCTACTTTTCACTCTGTTTGTCTTTTCTTCCATACTTTTTGATTAATAGGAATATTTATCATTTTATCATATTTTGGCAATCTACATTCACTGTTTTTGTGACCATAGTTGTTGCATTTTTGGCATTCACTATTGAATCTTTTCAAAGGATAAAATGAGTTATAGTTTCTCTTCTTTGTATTGTACTCATTTTTTTTATATCTTTGGTCATTTCTATAATTGTGTTGTCCATAATCTTTGCAGTGTACTGCCTTATGTCCAAAATTATTGCAAGAGTAACAATATCCAGTAAATAGATATTTAGGAGGATTCCTTATGATGACTGTATTTATCTTGTCATTTTTTACTCTAGTAGGGAGTATTGATTTCTGTTTATGTGTAATAGTTTTCAATGGTATCATTTTTTCCTGATTCTCCTCCCTTTTTAATGAATTTTTAAAATATCTCCATAACTAATTTGTTTCTTGACAGAGCCTTCTAATGTGGAAGTTGAGTCTTGAGTGTATCCCAAAATAGTCTTTTTCTTTGGTGACCTTTCACTATTGAGAATTTCATCCAAGATTCTTGAACTATTATCAAATTGTGATCCCTTCTTTTCTTTCTCAATTTCACCTTTTAGCAGCTTAATCTCAGCTTCTGTTTTCTCACATACTTGTTTCTTATCATTTAGTTGTTGTAAAATGACTTCTCCAATTTTATTAGTTTCCAGGTGCTGGGACTTTAAATCACTAATGATTTGTTCTAACTCTTTGATGGTTTTGGAAACTTCCCTCTCTCTTGATTTAGTAGCTCTTTAATTTCTAGAAGCTCTTCCCTTAGTACCATGTTTTTCTTTTTTCTTATTCTTAGTTATTCAATCACACTAAGGATTTATTCTTCTAAGTTTACTTCTTCTTCATATTCTGAATGACTATCATCTTGAGTTTTTATCCCCATAAATAGAATCTCTGGTTCGTTTTCTTCATTTTCTTCTGATGAGCTATTGTCTTCTTGGGAAAGAACGTTTTTTTCTTTTTCTTGTAGAACTTCTTTTTATTATGAATTTTGGTTTTCTTATGATTTTTTAAGGTTCTTTCATCATCAATTTCCTCCTGCTTAGGATAGGGACACTTACTGGTAAAGTGTCCAATTTTTCCACAGTTAAAACATATTAGAGGAATCTTCCCTCTGTATTTCCGTGTCCCTTTCTTGAGTTTCTTTATGAAGTTGGCAGTTTTCTCATCACATATATCTGATAACTCATCATTGGTATTTTTCTCCTACCTCATTTTAGATGCTCTAAAGGTTGTTTCCTTTTTTGATGATTTATCATTCCATGTTCTCATTTCATATGTTGTAAAAATTCCATTGAGCTAATCAACTGTGAGTGTGTCAAGATCAGACCTATCTTCTATTGAAGAGATCTTGGCATCATATCTCATAGGTAATGACCTTAGTATTTTTTTTCACAATAGGTTTATCTTCAAGTTATTCTCTTGCTTCTATGATTGAATTGACCACTTCATCTATCCTATGAAAGTATTCAACAATGCTTTCTTCTTCTTTCATTTTCATATTTTCAAACTGGGTTCTATAGTCCTGTAGTTTGGCTTCCTTGACTTTTTCATATCCTTCATATACAACCTCCAACTTGTACCATATTTCTTTGGCTGATTTACAATTCCTAACTTTCACACATATGGAATTAGTCAACCCTGCTAGAATTCCATTAACTTCTCTTGAGTTTTCATTACATATTTTCTTTCCTGCAACGCCTTTGGGTAGAGAAGTTGGTGAAATGTAACCATCTACAATAGATTGTCAGATATCAAAACCAAGAGCCAACACAAAGTTTTTCATTCTTACCTTCCATAGAGCATAGCCTCCTCCATTGAAAAATGGTTCTTTGTTGTTAGACATTCCCTCTTGTTGATCCATCTTCAGGATCTACCTTTTAGTTACCATACTGTACTGAAGGCACCCACTCTGATACCAATTGTTGGAATACTGAGAGGGGGGGGGGTGAATCAATATTACCCTTTTATAACAATTAGTGGTTACTTTTTATATTTTATTGATTATCACAATGAAACAACAATGAATTGTATGCAAAATCAATTATATAAATATATTTAACATCAATTACAAGATTTATAAAGAATAGTGAAGGACACCAATCCTCTTTACAACACTGACTCTAGGAGACACCAATCCACTTATTTAGGGCACCAACCCCAGGAAGCACCAAATCCCTCGTCTTTAGGGCACCAACCCTAGGAAGCACCAACTCTCTTATATTTAGGGCACCAACCCTAGGAAGCTCCAACTCCCTTATGTTATACAATTTTTCTTAGTAAGGATATGAATCCTTCCATGTTCCTCCCTTCCACCCTCACTACATAAGAACCAACAATTATTCTTCTTGGACTCTGCTTATGTTTTAGATCTTCTTAGCTGGACTGTAGAGACACTTTCTTCTCACTACTCTATCTTGTTTATATAATCTTTAAACTGGTGTGAGATATAACACATTGTGTCCTTTCATTTGGACCATCGCACCTTTTCATTTAACTTAACCATAATCTTTGTTATTATTCTAACCTTAATTATTTTAACTTAGTGAGAGGTTTTTCGTAAATCAATCATAGGTATGGATCGATTTCCTTTTAACTTGATTCCATATCTTTGCAAATATTTCAGAAATCAAGTTATGTTGAGGTTCTTCCTTCAAACCATTTACATATGACCATACGCGGTGACTAGGTGTTAGTCCAAGCGAGTGCTTGATCACTTAATTAAATCAATGGTCACGTTTTAATCTCCCGATGAGATGGACGACTGTCGATACTTCGACATTCGGGACTTCGAGACTTAGGATAATCGTTGCTCCATTTTCCTCTAGAGTGATCACCTACTGAATAAGTCATAGGTGGTGGAGACCACTTGCTATCTGTTAACATGTCCACTTGCACTATCCTTCCATTGTACTAGATCAACGGTTGAGAACGCTCCCAAAGTGTTATTTAGATTGGATGAATCATGTCCACTTCGAGACTTTGGCCTTTGGGACTTTGGGACTTAGGTCATTTGCTTATGGTGAAACTCCCAAAGTAAAACTCTCGGAGTGATGTTACTTACTGATGTTACTTGATGACATGACACATCCTAAGTGACTTCCACGTGTCACTCAGATTCGTGATTTACACGTTACCTGAAATGTCACTTTCATATTGACACTTGTCATCATCTGATTATGCCATGTGTCCTTGTTGATGTTATTATTGATGACGTGGGCTCACAATGTGATTTCTGCATGTCTTAACCTCATGAATTTGGAACTTCGGCCTTCGGGTGACTTTACATGTTCTCAACTCAATTTTGCCAAAGTTGACCATCATCCTGATCTGACGGTCATCATTTATTGTCCATATCTAATGGTCCTTATTCATTTCTTCCTTCACGAATTCGGGTAATTCGACTTCTCTAGTTCCTAATTCTTCCGAAGTGTGATTCCCCAAAGTGTAACCTCCTCAACTTTTAACCCGAACTGAATGTTTTTTCGTTGATCATGATAATATATCGACGACTCGATCTATTTGCGATGCTTCTTTTCCTTGGTTTGAATCCAACGAATATTCTTCTTTGCTTATCTCATCCTTCCACTTAAAGTGATCCAATGGCTATTGGGAATTCGAGTATTCGAAATCTCATCCCTTTTACCTTGGTTATCCTATCCTTCAACTTAACTTGATCCAACAGTCAATGTGGATTGCGTAACCATAACTTGCGCATGGTTTAGCCCATCGCCCAAACTCCGCAATTGATGTTGTGTGATTGTTGATGGATCAACCACAGTCGTCGATCTTCGAATATATAAGATCTGATGGTCCTGACTAATTGCAAGATTGGGAATAACACATTTTTTAATTCTCCTTTCGTTCTCTGCAATCTATCCCTGTCGTTGATCTAGTGCCTGTGTATCCGACAATCACAACTTAATCTGATCATTTGGTGGATCAACCATAGTCGTAGATATTTGAGTCGATGATATCTAACGATATAGACTAATTGGCATGGAGTGGAAAGAAAGAAAAAATGGGCCCTTGTAGCCTGGGAGAAGGTTTGCAAACCAAAATGCAAATGAGGCCTAGGGTTACAAGACCCACAAGTAACCAATGAAGCCTATGGGGTGAAACTCTAGTGGAGATGGGTCAGAGAAAATTCAACACTGTGGGAAAACCTCTGGAAGGTCAAGTATGCCCCGGACAACAACGACCAACATCAAATTTTCTTTATGAGCACATGAGGAGGATCATCCATCTGGAATCTAGCTTGGTGCAATAAAAATTGGATCCAGAAACATAGTTTTTGGGAAGTGAGAAATGGTAAAACAACCAGATTTTGGGAGGACGTGTGGAAACAGGAACCCATATTGGAAAATCCGGACAGAGAGGAACTTCAATAGGAGACGATCGCATAACAAAAAATCAAAATCCATCACTACTTGAAACAAGAAAATGATCACGACAGATGGAGGATCTAGGACAAACTTAACCCATAAAATAGAGATTGGATCGCAACAATAACGAAAGAGGTGGAGGATGAATTGGGGGAAAGGAAAATTGTAGTATCATAAGAAGAGGACCAACTAATATGCGGTCGGGAAAATGGAGGTGAATTCAACTTAAAAGAAGATCAGAATTACATTGAGGACCAGGACCAAGAAGACCCGACACAACAGTTGGGTAAGATTTGGGGCAACTCCCAGTGGCCAAAAATCAAAATGTTAAAATGGATAGTACTTCATAACTGAATTCTAACCTAGGAAAACCTAAGGAAAATAGGTTTCATATGCCCATCACGATGCCACCTCTATCAAGCTAAAGAAGAAACAACAAATCACCTCCTCGATAATTGTAACTACACAACAGAGATATAGGACTAGGTAGTAGGCATCTTCTGCCAGTCCAATAGGACCCGAGGTAACATCATCTCAACCATTAGTAACTCAAATGAGAGTTACAACGAAAATGAAATGGTAAACCTCTACTGGAACCTCATGCCAAGGATGATCATATGGGAAATATGGAAAGAAAGGAACAGTCACATCTTTAGAAATGAAAGCCTCCCAGAAGAGAAACTCAAGGAATCAATAATCTCAAAAATCCAAGAAACAGTGTAGAGCTGCAACTTCCTAGTTGAAAGAGCACAACTCACAGGCCAGGAATCCCAAATCCTAGAGAATTTTCACCTAAAATATGGGCGCAACAACACACAGGCAGGGAAGACACTACAACTCCAATTAGGAGAGCACAAATGGACACCTCCTCTGATAGGGTTCCTCAATTTAAATTTTGACGGGGTGGAAAAAGGTAACCCAGGAATGACAGGAATGGGAGGGGTGATCAGAGATAGTGGGGGAAACATAATCCAACTGTACGTTGGGATCTTGGGAAACTCAACCGACAATGCAACGAAATTTGGAGCACTGGAGCTCGGTCTCAAAATTCTAAGCCGAGAAAGGATGACCAACATTATCATGGAAGGTGACTCCACCCTGGTCATCAACACAATGAAGAGACTCCAAAATGACACCAGAGTGGGAAAGGTTCAAAAACACTGGTGCTTGGAACACTCCCTCCAAAACATCCAAGAGCATTTGCAAGCAATTAACACCGTGGAGTTGTGTTGGGTACACAGGTCAGCAAATGGCTTGGAAGATAGAATTGCCAATGAGGGGGTTAGCAAGGAAGGACTAGAACTAGATACTACTTGGATTAAAATTCCGCAAGGAAAATTTGGAACTGACTATACCCAACTAGCGACAAAAGATCGGGAAAACAATTTAAGCAAGGGGGGTCATGTTGAGGAGGACAACGAAATTCCAAGCGAAAGGACCATAGGATGCAGGCAGGATATGAATTCCCAACACTCGACTACCATTTACATTGTCAAATCAACTTATACAACAGGCGAGGGTATGACCATAAGATCATGTTAATAGTAAGACAGGTGGGGAAATCCCATGGGAAAGTATCAACAACAATCAACAGGCAGTTAATGACGTAAGGCAAGAGGGATTGACACGAACTAGTATTGATCGACCACGCCAAGGACCGGGTACGGGGATCTGCCCAATAGGATTTCGAGTGAGTAGGCATAAGGGAAAGTACAAGGATAACGGTCGAGTCATCATGAACATATGTACCATGATGGGGAAAAAGGACAAGAATTTTCACCTCAACAAGTAGACCATGATTGGAAGGACATTCCCGAAGCAGGGGAAGCTCAATAAGAGAACAAACAGTAGGGGGAGAGGAAAACAGAAGAGTGCAAGTGCAGAGGCTACCAAAAGACACAAGATCAAGGAAAGGAGGAACCCCCGGGAAGACATAAATAGTTTGAGAGTGAAGCAAAGGAGCAACCATAGGCCAAACGGGATGGTGCGTATGAAGCCACCAAACAACAAAAGAAACCCCTAGGGGAAGGGAACTGAGAACAATCCTTGGTGAATTTCAAGGATGGAGCAGGCGGCAAGAGACGAGGAAGGAACCTTTCATACTCTGGCTTCACCAAAAGGAAAGGCAGCCATCACCTGGATGGAGAAGGAAATCAACGAAAAGTGCAAGGGAAAAACATGGGATGTGTTGGAGCCGCCCTTGTTTATTTTTACCCTTTACAATTTTCAATTTTTGATACTTGAAATCTAAAGATGTCCTCTTGATTTTTTCCCTTCAAAATTTTGAAAACTCTACAACCTTGTCTAATAAGAAGCGATGCTTTTCCTACCTTCAAAAAACAAGTCGATTTTTGTAAGAACATTCGCTCTTTTTGTTTTATTTCGGGCTCTCGCAAATCGGATACTTTATTCCTTGAGTTCATACGTCCCGAGTCATTAACTAGGGTAAAATCTTTTAACTCATGATTTGACGTTGTCGGGGTTTCGCGCCTCGGTGTTCGTCAAACCCAAGTTTTTATTTTCACAGCCCCGAGAGCCGAGAACGCGAGGTACTTTTGTGATAACCCTGGTCAAGGAGTAAAAGAAAAAAAGATGACCATGGTTAAATCTGTTCTCGACGTCTCGCCACTCGGCACTATCTTTTCGAAAGTTATGGCGTCTAAAACTCCGACTCGTGAAGCCGCGACGTAATTATAGCATGATTAATTAATCGCTTAATCCAAGTTTTTCTTAATATTAATTAAGTCTTAATTATCACCATCTCATAGTTTTGTGACTCAGCATACTAGTCTCCCAGAATTTTATCTTCAAAGTTTCGAGTCGCGATATAGCGAATAAAGTGATTAGGCAATTAATGATGCTCCAAATAGCGATTACTGTTAATTAAGACAAATCGGTCCTCGCAGTCTTGCGAGTTGAAGACTCAAAATGTTGAAATAAAATCCACGATGCAGTGATAAGAGAGAAAATCATTAACGTTGCTAAGTTTGAATATTTTAAAATAAAGCAAGATATGTCCCGCGCATCGAGGCTTGCACATTTCCCGAGGTCTATCGCAGAAGAGAGAAAACGCAAGCTTCATCTATGGATCCACGGAAAGCAGCAAAGACGAATGTCGAGGATGCAGGGCAAGGCTCGGATAATGTCTTCGACACTTCGCCTCGGAGTGGTGGCTCGGTCCCTAGCTGGTCGTTTGTTTAAGATATTATACAAACTGAGTTGGTGAATTATTCAGACTCCGACGACAACGAAAAGGACGCCTTGAACACTAAATACAAGACAGTTGTGAAATCCGAGATGCACCTGGTAGCAACCAGACCATGGTTTCTCCCATATTATGATATGATCCGATGTGCATTGGATCACATAGACCTACCCACCAGAACTATCATGAACGACCAACGGGTCACGGTTGGGAATTTTAGGCCGGAGCACATCCAAACCATGTATAAAATCCTGACAACATCTGAATACACCTATGATGATGAATTCCTGGAGGGATTCAAAGAGAAGGAGTGCATCCACTACGACAAAACCATGCCCGGTTTGATTAAAGATTGGGTTTCGCGCACCGTGAAATTCAGAGAAAATGACCAGGGCGTTTATACAATCTCTTCGCTAGAGCCACAGTATAAGTATGTGGCAATGATGACATGTAGGCTATTTGGGAGAGAAGAAAGTTCGCATTTCTACATCTCGTGGGTGCCTCCCATGTTTCGGGTCGCCTAAGGTTGCTCGTTTAATTGGGCAAAGATACTCTCGGACAGTTTGGCCAACTGGTTCACAGAGTATCGGGAGCAGAAGGCAAACGACAGACCGTCCTCATTTTTTATGTCTGCCTATATCATCGACGCGGTATGTACCAAGACACTATTCCCTTTGATGAATTGGGCTTGGAATCCAACCCAAGAAAAACCTGTACATGAGTATCACGACAAACTGTGGGAGAATAAAGAGAACAAATTCATTTATGAAATTTTCAACCGGGTGATGGTGCCCCTGCACATCGCCATTTTTGGTTACCCGCCACCTCGCATCTCGGATAGCACTGCTGCAAATCTGAGTGATATATCGGACTGGTACGTGGAAGCATATTTCTCTTACTTCAGAGTGTTCGGAGCTGCTGTTCCCCCGCTTGCACTACCACTGTTCATCCCTGACAAGCTGGCTTGTTGCGAGATTGCTCGACAAACAGTGATTGGAGGGGTGAGTAAAGAACTCAAAGCATCTTCAAAGAAGGTGTGGCCATTTTTTCCCGTTCGGCTAAATTCTTATTCTTTATTGGACTTCGGGCATGCCAAAGCTGAGTCTGCAGCCCTGGAAGGCCTGAGTTTGGTCTCCATCGAGTATAAAAAACATGATCCATAGAGGGTGGTAAACAACCATTTAGCAAATTGTGGGCTCAAAAGATTCGAGCATGAGAACTCACCTTCGGATGATATTTTCCGAGGGGTGATGTCTTATGATGAAGTCCTAGCCTGGATCCAATCCTTGGCACCTGAAGACACATCCGCTGTATTGAGATTCCAGAAAAATAGACGAAGTTGTCTCCCCACTGTGTTGGGAGGTTCGGGTGTTTCCGAGACACAACAGAAGGACGCGGCAGGATCCAGAGATGCTACTCCTGACTCGGGAAAACAACAGGACAAGGAGGAACCAACGAAGAATCCCGAAGCAGAGGTAAAAACTCCGGACCCACCAAAGAAATAGAAACTGGAGAACGAAACGAATACTCTAGGAACGCCTGAGAAGCAAAACCCTGTCGATACTCCAAAAGAATCGGCAAAGCAAATAGGAGAGCCCATCACCTCGGTCACACCCTTGCAGTCGGCACAGGGTAATGTCAGCAAGGGATGGATATTTGATGAAGAACTGAGGCCTATAAGAGCAGAGGAACTCCCTCCAAATGAGTTCTTTTTTGATAAAAAGAGAAAAGCAGTAGTGAAACGAGAGTTTTATCAAGAGGGAGAGTCCACCGCGAAAAAATACAAAATCATGACAGATGGCAAGAACAAGAAAAGTGACCAACTTACCACTGAAATCGCTGGAACACTGGGGGCATACGCTTCGGCAAATCAATTCTCGGTTGGACAACTGAATAACCAAATAAAAAGGAAAAATCGCCTAATCAGGACCCTCAAGGCTAGATTGGCTACGGCCACAGAGAATGCTAAAGGTCAGGCCAGCATGGAGATGGAACGGGCTAGAGTGGATGACAAAAATGAAATAGAAGTGCTCAAAGCCAAGCTGGAGCAAGCCCACTTAGTGATCTGAGATGGTCGGATACAGGAGGGTCAACAGAGTGCTATGATCAAAGATTTGCAGGCTTAGTTAGAGCTCGCTGAAAGCAGGGTGATCGATGTGGAGGGGTTTAAATCCTAAGCGATCGAGATTCGGAGCAAGATCTCTTCCACATAATAGAGTTTGCTCGCCAAAGTAGGAACAATCCGAGAGGATTGTCTGTTGATGCATCGGGTTTCCGAGAACCTGACTGTCAGAGAGAGAGATGCAGAAGCGGCTCGGGTCGCCTTCTAGGAGGCGGTGATAGCCACAAACAACAGAGTATGGGCATATCCTCCCGGACTCACCATCTCAGAACAAACTAGAGGTAACATTTTGTTGAAGGATTGGGAGCATAACATTGCCTTAGGCAAGGAACAGGCCCAAAAAGTAACCTATTCATTAGAAGAAGCCTTCAATGCTATAGATGGCGAGCTGTTGGGTATGGACAGTGGAGGCGACGCAGAGACATTAATACAAATGAATGTAGAACATATCTCGCTCGACCTAAAAGAGAAGGATGAGAGAGATTCGGCCGATATCTCTTAAATGGACAGGGTGGACATGGCTCAAGTTGACAAGCACTTAATCCAACCCAGCGCACAACTAAGTGCCCTCGACATCGTCGATGCACAAATGGAGGAAAAGATGCAGCATTTAGACCGAGAATGTTACTTCGCCGAGGCTAGTTGTCAAGCGGAACTTTCGCAGCTCGTATCTCAGTTTGTGGAAAAATGTAGCACCTACATCGAAACCGCACGAAGATGAGAACCTGGCACCAATCGAAAATAAAGTAGCAGAAAGTGAGCGATTGTGCTCCTCTCGGTTGTAACTGAATTTGTGAAACCATTGAGATTATAACTGATCTGTAAAATTGTATAAATATATAACAAAAAGAAGTAAAGAAGGATGGACCTTTTTTGGTGTCGATTGTAATAGAGTTTTTGTATTCGAGAAGTTAATATAAGCAAATCTAGATATTCTCAATTCCGTCAAGACTGTGTTACAAGTTTGTTTTTTCGTAGTTCATGTTTAATTTTCATTTCATTTTTCATAATTGATGTGCTTCATTATACTTTAGTACGACCACTACTATAACAAAAGGATTTCGGTTTTCTGCAATTGTTTATTGTCTTTCCTCTGCACCAGCTTTCAGCGGGTGTAAGACCAATCTGCACTTTCAGGATTCTATATGCATTCTTTGCTATGTTAGTTATTTTCTTACTAATTTCCTCTTCTGTTTATATGTGAGTTTGTTGTCTGATAGGAACCTCATGTTATATGCAGCTAAATGTTTTTCTCTCGCCTCACACCTTTTATTAAAATATAATATAGTTACGAGAAAGAGCCTTCAAATTTGCATTCCTTTTTTATTCTTAAAAACATAAAATTCTCTTTATTTCGACCAAATCGAAACAACATTTAATCTTCTTTTAAATCCTTTCATACTCTTACTGTTCCTCCATGACTGTCCCTGCAGCAACACAGCCCAATATCGAACCCGGACTATCAAACCAAACACATATTGCTTTAACCCTTTTTGACTTAATCCTTAAAACTGCTAATAACCAGGAAGAACTTGAGCGTTCATGGGCAGCCATTGAACAAGATATAACTACTCAGGAACAATTGGAAGCTAGACAACGCCAATGTAGAAATATCCCCTAGTTTCCTTTACCGAAGGTTGACGTTACCCTCTTTCCCATCTTTCACTTACTTTCGGATGCCTTGACACTGTACTTTTAAGCCTTAAGTACAGACTCATGAACAACATCTTTCTGGTTCCATTGCTGGGGAGCGAAGTTATGAAATCTTTTCCCTAGGAAAACGACATTTATTTCGTTGAAAGTGCTACTCCTTGATAGTGAACATAGAGTACACACAATTTTAAGGATTTTCAATCTTTCACTTGGCGACTCCATGAAAAAGTAAACTGGCATCCGGTAGAAGGAATACTAGACAGAACCCGGATGGTAAGCTGATTTCGCCTGTTACTGACCCCGAAAAAATTTTAAAGACTAAAAACCCACTTTTAAAGACTAAATACCATTTAGAACCTTCTACTTCATGCAGTCCTTTGTTTGATACCAAAGATCTGACATCAAACTGATCTGAAGTTAGGAGTGAGATTCATTCGTCTTCCCCATCCGTACACAAGGGAAAAGGTCCTCAAGAAAGTTCATTGACTGTTGACATACCGACTTTTCTTCGACAGAATTTCCCAGTCTTGCCTGATTCCAAAAAGTTGGTTACACACTCATATTCTACACCCAAACCGATGGCAGCTTCCGGAGGAGGTGGTGGAGGTCAAGGGCATGTCCCTCCTCCCAGAGTATTTGAAAAAGTAGCAGCGAGATATGATCCCATGGTTTTACCCGTCCCCCTTCATGATCTCCCTGAAAATTACATCAAAAATCTTCCTAAGTTCACTGGGGAGGGAGATCTAACCGCAGCCGAGCATATAAATTTTTTTGACCAATTCGCAGACATCTGTAGTATCGAGCACGAAGATGTCTATTCAAGACTCCTTGTCCATACCTTTGAAGGACAGGTCTGAACTTGGTTTCGGAGCCTTCCCGCGGCTTCTATCCCGACTTATGACGCTTTGGAAGATGCTTTCCTCAGACAATGGGGAGAGCGAAAAGATCACCTATATTACCTTACCGATTTTGGGTCCCTAAAGAAAAAGAACTCGGAAACAGTCATGGAATTTATTCTAAGATTCAACAAACTGTATAATAAGATTCCAGCCGCTGTTAAACCTTCTAAACCCTCAGCCAAAGTAACCTTCGCGGGAGCTTTTGAACCCGATTTCGCACTACTTTTGCGAGAAAGAAGAGGAGCCACCCTAAATAGAATGCAAGACGATGCTGTCGAAATAGAATCTAACATGATGGCTTCAGGTAAATTAAATGCTAAAGTAGAAACAGTCAACCGTGAAAATAGACGCTATAGGGAACCAGCGGGTCCTTCAGGGTCCAATAGATACACTGATGACAGAGTAGAGGATATGGCCCGAGTAATTAAAGAATTGTCCAACAAAATATCTAGGATGGAGTTGGAACAGGCTAAAGCAGATTCTTCTACTAAAAAAGACTTCAGGAGAAACCCAAATCCCCCAAATCAACACAGACAAATAAAGAACGAGGATCAGAAAATAAAAGCTCCGCTAAAAAACGAAAATTTTATAGGAGAAAACGATCTCCAAGATTTCGGATATTCGGTGATGAATGTTCGCAGCCATATCTAAGTCGTGAAGACTATAAAAAATCTTTGAATACCCCACAACTGTCTAATGAGGATGAAGAAGGTGATCACACTGATCTCTGTGTATCTCAACCAGAAACAGAGATGATAATGGCTGAGTTTCAACCGAAATACAACTTAAGATCTAAGAGTAAACCCACCTCAATGAGTCAACCTAAGAAAATACTTCAAAGAGGTCAAGCTGATGAACCTCCTTCTGAAGAGACCTTGTTACCCAGTAAAAAAACCAAGGTGGAAAGCACCCAAGAGCCCGAGGTGAAAAAAGTTGAAACTCAAACACAAGAAACTGAACCAGTAGATAAAGTTACGTCTTCAACTAGGATCACGAGTGATAAAGAGATTCAGACAAGTAAGTCGGAAAGAAAAAATTCAGAAGTCTTGACCAAAGAGATGGACAAGGTGAACACATCTTTCAGTTTAGAAAATGAGTTAAACAAAATTAAGATACCGATTCCTTTGGTAGAATTAGCAAAAAATCCCGCTTATTGAAAGCAAATTGCCAAAGCGATGGGTGTCTATGAGCTAGAAAGTCAGTCTGTTGTTATAAACCTGGAAGATGACAGACCTAATATCACCTTTGGTCCCCATTTTGAAGGGTCTAAAGACAACATCGCCCCTTTTTATATCACCCTGAATATACATGATCAGTTGCTGCATAATTGTATGTTAGACTCCAGAGCTTCTCATAATGTCATGCCCAAAATTATTATGGAGAAGCTAGGTCTCCAGATCACAAGACCTTATGGGAATTTGTACTCTTTTGATTCAAGAAAGGTTAAATGCTTGGGAATGATAAAAGATCTGGTGGTTACCCTGGCACACGTCCCTGTTAAGAGTATCCTGATGGACGTGGTTATCGCCGATATTCCCCCTAAATATGGTATGTTATTATCCAGGTCATGGGGAGCCAAATTGGGGGGTTCTCTTCAGTTAGACATGTCTTATGCCACGATCCCTATGTTCGGTGGTCAGTTTACTCGTTTATACAGGGAAACAAGATTAGCATACACGGTCAGTGACCCTCAAAACCCGCACAACTTCCCCATTTACATAGCAGACCAAGATCTGGGAAACTGCATCTTGTCTTTTGATAATGGTCTGGATGGTTGCCTGGAAGAATTCGATGCAAAGCAAGAATATTTAAGCCCCTTGACAGAAGAGCTGTGTAATACTGGTATATGGAAAATGTATTTCGATGGCGCTTCGTCTTCCGAGGGAGCTGGTGTTGGGGTACTTTTGGTAGCACCAGAAGGTAAGTTCATTGTTCCTTTCTCCTATCGTTTGCAGTGGGACATAGATTACACTAACAACGTATGCAAGTATGAAGCATTGATCTTAGGATTAGAAGCTGCGAAGAAATTAAATATAAAAAACTTGGAGGTATACGGTGACGCCGAGTTGATAGTAAGACAAGTGAACCGGCAGTACCTAGCCAAGCATCCTAGACTAAGAACATACAAAAATTGTGCTTGGGATTTGATGGAAAATTTTTTCTCATCTGTAAAGGTCTATTTTATCCCTCGCGCAGAGAATCTACATGCTGACGCATTGGCCAAGGCAGCTTCAACCTTTTCTCCTCCCATGACCGTCAAACTAAAATATCACATTGAAATCAGATACAAACCTTCGATACCAGACAATATATGACACTGGCAGGTCTTCAAAGATGACGAACAAATCAAGAAATTTCTTACAGCAGTAGGTGAGTTCTCCGAAACTCATCCAGACCAAGAGAATCAAAACGACCCGATGTGGATTATGCAAGAAGGGGAAGATCCTGAAACCTTTCGAGAAAAAATAGCAGATCATCGTATGTTGGTCCTTAAAAACAACCAAATTTTGAAAGGATTAATTCCTTTAGAAAGACTTTTCGATCAGAACGACGTACCTGTGAAATCCACTTTGCAGCCCCAACCAGAAGAAGTCGAGGACTGCGATATAGGAACTGAGAAAGAATCTAGGATAGTAAAGATATCTAAGTTCCTCCCTCCCAAAGTAAAAGTCCAGTACAGAGACCTACTCATACAGTACAAAGATGTCTTCGCCTGGTCCTATGATGAGCTTAGAACGTATGACACTTCCATAATTGAGCACAAAATACCCTTGAAGCCTCGAGTCAAGCCGTTTAGGCAAAAGATTAGGCAAATTAACCCCATTTTTTTGCCCGTGATTGAAAAGGAAGTTAAGAAGCTTTTAGATGCGAAAATAATTGTACCTCTGAGGTACTCAGACTGGGTGGAAAATTTGGTCCCTGTCAGAAAAAAGAACGGAGAAATCAGACTGTGTGTGGATTTCTGAAACTTGAATAAGTCTTCTCTAAAGGATAATTATCCACTCCCTAAAATGGACCACGTCCTAGAAAAGGTAGTCGGAGCCAATCGAATGTCTAAGATAGATGGGTTCTCTGGGTATAACCAAATCGCCATGAATGAACAAGACAGAGAAAACATTTCTTTCACCACACCATGGGGTACGTTCATGTATGACAAAATGTCGTTTGGTTTGATGAATGCAGGAGCTACATTCCAGCGCACTATGGACATTTCTTTCGTAGGAGAAAGAGACAAGTTCGTAGTCATGTATCTCGACGATTTGACGGTTTTCTCTAAAACCGATGAAGAACATTTGATCCATCTAAAACAGACTTTCGAAAAATGCCGCAGGTATGGCCTGTCTTTGAACCCAAAGAAATCACATTTCGCTATGCAAGAAGGTAAGCTTCTGGGGCATATCGTATCTAAGGATGGGATCAGGATTGATCCTAAGAGGATTGAAGCAATAGAAACTATAAATATTCCCAGAAACGTAAAATAAATTCAATCTTTCTTAGGTACAATAATTTTTTTTACGAAGGTTTATCCGAAATTTTGCTGAGATTGTCAAATTGATCACAAGAATGTTGAAGAAAGATAGCAGAGTAAATTGGATGACCGAGGATAAATCATCGTTCGCGCATATTAAGAAAGTCATCAGCGAGGCACTTGTGTTAGCAAGTCCAGATTACCTGAAATATTTTCTTATCTTCTCGTTTTCTTCTGAGCATACTATCGCTGCAGTGCTCCTGCAAAAAGATGACGAAGGCTTCGAACGGCCGATCGCGTTTTTTAGCAAGAGCCTTAGAGACGCCAGAACTAAAGTATGAAATAATAGAGAAACAGGCGTACACAGTGGTGAAAGCGTTAAAATCATTCATAACCTATGTACTGCATTCCAAAATTATCGCGTACGTGCCAACTAGTGCTGTGAAAGATATATTGGTACAGCCAGATAGTGATGGAAAACGAGGGCGCTGAATCGCTAAAATACAAGAATTCGATCTTGAAGTCAAGCCGACTAAATTGATAAAGGGGCAGGGTCTGGACAAACTCTTAGCTGAGTCGAATCTTAGAGCTCTTGATATCAATTGCCTCCAAGAGGATGACGGAGACGCACACCTGCAAGAGCCAGATGACCAGACAGATCCAAGAAAGATTGAGAAAAAAATCATATCGTCGAGCTGGAACAAATACATTGTGTTCTATTTGTTGAACCTGAAGCGCCCAGAAGGAATATCATCATCCAAATGCAGAACTTTAAAACTCCACGCGGTAAAATATTGCATCGCCGAAAACCCGCTATACTGGAAGGATCTGCTCGGGTTCCTACTAGTCTGTTTGGTTGAGTCGGAAACACCACGGGTTATAGAGGAATTTCATGAAGGGGTCTGTGGAGGACACCATGCATGAAGAGCCACAGCCTACAAGATTTTGAGGGCCGGATACTATTGGCCGAAATTATTTTCGGACGTCAATGCCAAAGTGCGTGCCTACAACCCGTGTCAACTTTTCGCTGGTAAACAGAAACTCCTTGCACTGCCACTCGTTCCAGTCAAAGCTGAAGCTCCATTTCAACAATGGGGTCTAGAATTTATAGGGGGAATTAATCCCCATTCCATTGCTCAGCATAAGTGGATTTTAACATCCACGGATTATTTTACAAAGTGGGTGGAAGCCATTCCAACCAAAAGGGCGACAGATTCGATGGTGATCGACTTCTTGGAAGATAACATCTTGTCAAGATTTGGGTGTCCCCGAAATATTGTTACTGACAACGCCCAGGCCTTCAAGTCCATGGCTATGATCAGCTTCTGTCAGAAGTACAATATCGTTCTCGGCCATTCCACTGCTTATTACCCTCAGGGAAACAGGTTGGCCGAATCATCCAACAAGAGCCTGGTAAACATAATCAAGAAGGTACTGGATGAAAATAAAAGGTCCTGGCATGTACATTTGAAGTACGCATTGTGGGCAAACCGCATCAGCACTAAAAGGTCTATCGACATTTTTCCATTTCAAATGGTCTGTGGGACAGAGGCGGTTCTACCTATAAACTTAGCGTTGCCAGTAATGAAGTTATGGAAAGATCAAAATGAAGAACCCAATCATGTAACCGGGAGAATTAACCAGCTGATTGAGGTTCAACAACATATAGTGGAATTCGATGAGAAAATGCAGAAGTACCAAGATGAGATGAAAGCTTTGTTCGATCTCAAGGCAAAAGATAGGGAATTCCTTCCAGGTGACTTGGTACTAAGATGGGATGCGAGAAAAGAGGAATCCGCGAAGCATGGTAAATTTGACCACCTCTGGTATGGACCATTCAGGGTCTCGGCTCCAGAAGGGAAAAATTCCTTCCTTTTGGAGAACATCGACGGAGAAGTCCTCAGCGCCCCTGTCAATGGGCGATATCCGAAACATTACATGACATAAGATTATATATATATATATATATATATATATATATATATATATATATATATATATATAAATAAAATAAAAAATTTGTTTGTATATACATGCATTTTTATTTCCCTTTAGACTTTCTGTTTTCTTCTGTTCATAATTTTAGACATATTTTGAATAAAGTTCGTATTTGCTTTTTGCAGGATCCCAACCGCTTACCAGCTAGCGAGAGAAGAAATTCACAAAGCAGTATCAGAAATGAATCGGCATGAAACAGGTGATATCCAAAAAGTAGTTTTATAGTGCACAAAGAAATTGAAATTATAAGGTAAAGGTGGGATTTCTCAATACACATGATATAAAAGACCGTCGAAATTAAACCAAGGTAACATTATTCAAATTTACAATATCGGCTGAATTGCTAGATAGCAGGATTATTGTTTGGCTTGATAACCTTTGATTTAAATCGGTTTGAATGATACACTAAAACTAAGAACAATCGGTTGAAATTAACCATCCCCAAAGATATCTACAAGAGCTAGTCTTGAACTGTTTTTGACCTTCTACATCTTTGATTAATAAATTACTGCCCTGTATCCTGACTGTTTTCGGGTCTAATTTTAACAAGCCACCATCTCTTCTTTTCTGTACGAAGGGATAAAAATATTTCGTTTTAAACCTCGGGGGTTTTCAAAACAGATCTTGATAGGAAAGCGGGTCTCCACAACTACTTGATCCCCTGCTAAGCGAAGGAATGTTTAGAGCGATCCTAACTTTCCTAGGTTTTTCAATAGTTTCGGAAGAATCAAAGCTTGCTCGAACAGGATGCCCCTTAAGAAATTATTATTTTCCCCTGTCTCCCTAAGAACGAAGGTGTTGTGAAGGTCAAAGGATGATTGATACCGAGTAATCAAAATAAGTTGACAGACCTCTTATACAAAATATTATACAGATATCAGCCCTAATATAAACTGATTGCCCCCATATTCCTGCTCAAAAAGTAAATTATAAGACAGGTGGTGAAAGGAAATTCAGAAATGATTGCCCCCACCTAGTCCAGCAAGACGATGAAAGGAAATTCAGAAATGATTGCCCTCGTCTCAGCATTTAAATGCATAAATATTTTTCGAAGTGGTGAAAGGAAATTCAGTGAAAGGGGCTAGACAACTTCACCGGGGTACTGAATAGGCTCGCTGGCAGTGAAGCAATGTCTGAGATATCGGTAAGGTTGTTATACACGAATATCACTCTACTCTGGTAACCAATTATTTCTAAAAACCTAATCAACACCCCAAATTCAGATGAGACTTCCCGATTTAAAAATATGTAATCTCATTCTTTTGATGCAAGCTGAGAATCACAAGATCTGTTAAATCTCCTAGGGTCGTTTTGACTGTCTTGAAACATACCCAAAGTTAGTAGTGGGAAAGGGAAAATTGTGAAAGAGACTACAGTTGTGTTTGGAAAGAGTATCTGATTTTGGAAAAAAATTCTCGAGGTAAAAAATGAAGTATTTTTCCTCCCCTTTGATCCTTTTTCCTTGGAATCTTTCTGCATGTTTGAGATTTTGACTCCATTACCCAATATTGGCACGTGGTCTACTGTTCTTCCCGCCTCACAGGAAGGCGGGATCATTAGTTGGAGCCTATGTTGGAGCCGCCCTTGTTTATTTTTACCCTTTACAATTTTCAATTTTTGATACTTGAAATCTAAAGATGTCCTCTTGATTTTTTCCCTTCAAAATTTTGAAAACTCTGCAACCTTGTCTAATAAGCAGCGGTGCTTTTCCTACCTTCAAAAAAAAAGTCCATTTTTGTAAGAACGTTCGCTCTTTTTTTTTTTATTTCGGGATCTCGCAAATCAAATACTTTAATCCTTGAGTTCATATGTCCCGAGTCACGAAACGGTGAAGTCGTTTTCATTTTTCGCCCAAGGCATTAACTAGAGTAAAATCTTTTAACTCATGATTTGACGTTGTCGGGGTTTCACGCCTTGGCGTTCGTCAAACCCAAGTTTTTATTTTTACAGCCCTAAGAGCTGAGAACGCGAGGTACTTTTGTGATAACCCTGGTCAAGGAGTAAAAGAAAAAAAGCTAACCATGGTTAAATCTGTTCTCGACGTCTCACCACTCGGCACTATCTTTTCGAAAGTTATGGCGTCTAAAACTCCAAATCGCGAAGCCGCGACGTAATTATAGCATGATTAATTAATCGCTTAATCTAAGTTTTTCTTAATATTAATTAAGTCTTAATTATCTCCATCTCGCAGTTTCGTGACTCGACATACTAGTCTCCCAGAATTTTATCTTCGAAGTTCCGAGTCGCGATATAGCGAATAAAGTGATTAGGCAATTAATGATGCTCCAATTAATGATGCTCCAAATATCGGTCCTCGCAGTATCGTGAGTTGAAGACTCAAAATGTTGAAAGGAAATCCACGATGCAGCGATAAGCGAGAAAATCATTAACATTGCTAAGTTTGAATATTTTAAAATAAAGCAAGATATGTCCCGCGCATCGAGGCTTGCACATTTCCCGAGGTCTATCGCAGAAGAGAGAAAACGAAAGCTTCAGCTATGGCTCCATGGAAAGCAGCAAAGGCGAATGTCGAGGATGCAGGGCAAGGCTCGGATAATGTCTGCGACACTTTGCCTCGGAGTGGTGGCTTGGTCCCTAGCTGGTCGTTTGTTTCAGATATTCTACAAACTGAGTTGGTGAATTATTCAGACTCCGACGACAACGAAAAGGACAACTTGAACACTAAATACAAGACAATTGTGCAATCCGGGATGCACCTGGTAGCAACCAGACCATGGTTTCTCCCATATTATGATATGATCCGATGGGCGTTGGATCACATAGACCTACCCACCAGAACTATCATGAACGACCAACGGGTCACGGTTGGGACTTTTAGACCGGAGCACATCCAAACCATGTATAAGCTCCCAACAACATCTGAATACACCTATGATGTTGAATTCCTGGAGGGATTCAAAGAGAAGGAGTGAATCCAGTATGAAAAAACCATGCCTGGTTTGATTAAAGATTGGGTTTCGCGCGCCGCGAAATTTAGAGCAAATGACCAGGGCGTTTATACAATCGCTTCGTTGGAGCCACAGTATAAGTATGTGGCAATGATGACATGTCGGCTATTTGGGAGAGAAGACACTTCTCATTTCTACATCTCGTGGGTGCCTCTCATGTTTTGGGTCGCCGAAGGTTGCTCGTTTAATTGGGCAAAGATACTCTCGGACAGTTTGGCCAACTGGGTGACAGAGTATCGGGAGCAGAAGGAAAACGGCAGACCGCCCTCATTTTTTATGTCTGCCGATATCATGGACGCGGTATGTACCATGAAACCATTCCCTTTGATGAACTGGGCTTGGAATCCAACCCAAGAAAAACCTGTACATGAGTATCACAATAAACTGTGAGAGAATAAAGCGAACAAATTCATTTATGAAATTTTCAACTGGGTGATGGTGCCCCTGCACATCGTCATTTTTGGTTACCCACCACCTCGCATCTCGGATAGAATTGCTGCATGTCTGAGTGATATAGTGGACTGGTACGTGGAAGCAGAGTTCTCTTACTTCAGAGTGTTCGGAGCTGTTGTTCCCTCGCTTGCACTACCACTGTTCATCCCTGACAAGTTGGCTTGTCGCGAGATCGCCCGACAAACAGTGATTGGCGGGGTGAGTAAAGAACTCAAAGCATCTTCAAAGAAGGTGTGGCCATTTTTTCCCGTTCGGCTAAATTATTATTCTTTATTGGACTTCTGGCATGCCAAAGCTGAGGCTGCAGCCCTGGAAGGCCTGAGTTTGGTCTCCATCGAGTATAAAAAACATGATCTACAGAGGGTGGTAAGCAACCATTTAGCAAATTGTGGGCTCAAAATATTCGAGCATGAGAACTCACCTTCGGATGATATTTTCCGAGGGGCGAGGTCTTATGATGAAGTCCTAGCCCGGATCCAATCCTTGGCACCCGAAGACACAGCCGTTGTATTGAGATTCCAGAAAAATAGACGAAGTTGTCTCCCCACTGTGTTGGGAGATTCGGGTGTTTCCGAGACACAACATAAGGATGCAGCAGGATCCAGAGATGCTACTCCTGACTCAGGAAAACAACAGGACAAGGAGGAACCAATGAAGAAGCCCGAAGCAGAGGTAAAAACTCCGGACCCACCAAAGAAATAGAAATCGGAGACCGAAAAGAAGACTCTAGGAACGCCTGAGAAGCAAAACCCTGTCGATACTCCAAAAGAATCGGCAAAGCAAATAGGAGAGCCCATCACCTCGGTCACACCCTTACAGTCGGCACAGGGTAATGTCAGTGAGGGATGTATATTTGATGAAGAACTAAGGCCTATAAGAGTAGAGGAACTCCCTCCAAATGAGTTCTTTTTTGATAAAAAGAGAAAAGAAGTAGTGAAACGAGAGTTTTATCAAGAGGGAGATTCCACCGCAAAAAAATACAAAATCATGACAGATGGCAAGAACAAGAAAAGTGACCAACTTGCCACTGAAATCGCTAGAACACTGGGGGCATACACTTCGGCAAATCAATTCTCGATTGGACATCTGAATAACCAACTAAAAAGGAAAAATCGCCTAATCAGGACCCTCGAGGCTAGATTGGCTACAGCCATAGAGAATGCTAGAGGTCAGGCCAGCATGGAGATGGAACAGGCTAGAGTGGCTGAAAAAAATGAAATAGAAGTGCTCAAAGCCAAGCTGGAGCAAGCACACTTAGTGATCCGAGATGGTCGGATACAGGTAGGTCAACAAAGTGTTATGATCACAGAGCTGCAGGCTCAGTTAGAGGTCGCTGAAAGCAGGGTGATCGATGTCGAGGGGTTTAAATCCTGAGCGATCGAGATTCGGAGCAAGATCTCTTCCATACAACAGAGTTTGCTCGCCAAAGTAGGAACAATCCGAGAGGATTGTCTGTTGATGCATCGGGTTTCCGAGAACCTGATTGTCAGAGAGAGAGATGAAGAAGCGGCTCAGGTCGCCTTCCAGGAGGCGATGATAGCCACGAACAATAGAGTATGGGCAGGTCCTCCCGGACTCAACATCTCAGAACAAACTAGAGGTAACATTTTGTTGAAGGATTGGGAGCATAACATTTCCTTAGGCAAGGAACAGGCCCAAAAAGTAACCTATTCATTAGAAGAAGCCTCCAGTGCTATAGATGGCGAGTTGTTGGGTATGGACAGTGGAGGCGACCCAGAGACATTAATACAAATGAATGTAGAACAGATCTCGCTCGACCTGAAAGAGAAGGATGAGAGAGATTCGACCGATATCTCTCAAATGGACAGGGTGGACATGACTCAAGTTGACAAGCACTTAATCCAACCTAGCACACAACTAAGTGCCCTCGACATCGTCGATGCCCAAATGGAGGACAAGCTGCAACATTTAGCCCGAGAATGTTACTTCGCCGAGGCCAACTGTCAAGCGGAACCTTCACATCTCGTATCTCAGTTTGTGGAAAAATGTAGTGCCTGCATCGAAACCGCGCGAAGATGAGCACCTGGCACCAATCGAAAATAAAGTAGCAGAAAGTGAGTGATTGTGCTCCTCTCGGTTGTAACTGAATTTGTGAAACCGTTGAGATTCTAACTGATCTGTAAAATTGTATAAATATATCACAGAAAGAAGTAAAGAAGGCTGGACCTTTTTTGGTGTCGATTGTAATAGAGTTTTTGTATTCGAGAAGTTAATATAAGAAAATCTGGAGATTCTCGATTCCGTCAAGACTGTGTTACAAGTTTGTTTCTTCGTAGTTCATGTTTCATTTTCATTTCATTTTTCATAATTGATGTGCTTCGTTATACTTTAGTATGACCACTACTATAATGAAAGGATTTCAGTTTTCTGCAATTGTTTATTGTCTTTCCTCTGCACCAGCTTTCAGCGGGTGTAAGACCAATCTGCACTTTCAGGATTCTATATGCATTCTTTGCTATGTCAGTTATTTTCTTACTATTTTCCTCTTCTGTTTATATGTGAGTTTGTTGTCTGACAGGAACCTCGTGTTATATGCAGCTAAATGTTTTTCTCTCGCCTCACACCTTTTATTAAAATATAATACAGTTACGAGAAAGAGCCTTCAAATTTGCATTCCTTTTTTATTCTTAAAAACGTAAAATTCTCTTTATTTCGACCAAATCTAAACAACATTTAATATTCTTTTAAATCCTTTCATACTCTTATTGTTCCTCCATGACTGTCCCTGCAGCAACACATCCCAATATCGAAGCCATACTATCGAACCAAACGCATATTGCTTTAACCCTTTTTGACTTAATCCTTAAAACTGCTAATAACCGAGAAGAACTTGAGCGTTCATGGGCAGCCGTTGAACAAGATATAACTACTCAGGAACAGTTGGAAGCAAGACAACGCCAACGTAGAAATCTCCCCTAGTTTCCTTTACCAAAGGTTGACGTTACCCTCTTACCCATCTTTCACTTACTTTCGGATGCCTTGACACTGTACTTTTAAGCCTTAAGTATAGACTCAAGAACAACAGGATGCTCTGGTCCAGAAAAAAATTGGGTAACTGACCCTAGAGCCATGCAGCCCGGGAAAACCCTCTATCACAAAACGATGGAGATGGCATGGAAAAAAAAGATGTTTATTGTCAAAGTGATCTTGAAGAGGCAGGATGCCAAAAGGGAGAAAAACAAGGAACACATGAAACTATTGAATGGAATCTTGAGATGCCTCAGCAGTCTGGAAACCATCACCAAACTGCTAACTGAGGTCGAGACAGACTAGAAATCCAGGATGGAGCGGTTGGCTTCTCAATTCCACCTATACCTATGCTACGTCCATCACATGAACATCATGCCAGCTGACAGGAAAGGAGCACCAACAAATATCATAAAGACTCACACAGTCCCCCAAAAAGGAGGAGAACAAGGGCCAGGTAGATGAAGGGAAGAAACATATAATCATCCTGGACTATTTTCTGGTTAGTCCATTGTCAATTTAGTTGGGACAGTCCTGGGTCAATCCTAACTTTTGTTACTATTATTTGGTTTATCCTTTTCATGTCATTTGTGCTATGCTGTCAATAACTGGATATGGTAGGACTAGGCTAGTTTTCGATGGTGGCAGTCAAGTCCTACCCTTTGCCTATTTCATAAAATGCAACTCGGGAACCTCTGGCCTGGTTTCCTTTTTGTTAGTCTAGGGAGTTCCCCTTTTTTTTACTATAACCCCTCTTTAGTAATACAGGTTCTTAAACTCACTTACAAAAAAAAAAACACAAGATTTTACTAAACTGTTACAAATTTAGTCATTTCTATATCAAGATTAAGATGTAAACATAACAGTACAAGGACTAATAAAACCAATTTCAGTAAGATAGATATCAGCTATGCATCTTTAAAAGTGCATAAGGAAGGGATGCCAACTATATACAATTCAGGTGATGAATATACAAAATGATAATGACAAACCGAATTGAGAGGAATATGTGGTTTTAAGATATTTTAAATATGTTTTTGTTGATGAAATACCCGAGTTACCTCCCAGAAGAGAAATATATTTTTCTATTGACCTGGTATCAGGATCTACCCCTGTGTCAAAATCACCCTACATAATGAGTATTCCTGAGTTAACATAGCTAGAAATATAGATAAAACAATTATTATATAAATGATACATCAGACCTAGTGTATCACTGTGGGGAGAACTAGTTGTATTTGTCAAAAAGAAGGATGAAACATTTTGATTATGCATTGATTATCGAAAACTAAATAAAATGACAATAAAAAATAAGTAGCCTCTACCAAGAATTAATGAATTATTTGACCAAGTGGGAGGAGAGAAAATATTTTCTAAGATTGATCTAAGATCTAGTTACCATCAAATCAGAATTAAGGATGAGGATATTAATAAAGCAAATTTTCAAATGCGATATGGACACTATGAATTTGTGATGATTCCATTTGGACTCACAAATGCACCAATAATTTTCATGTGCTTAATGAACAATATATTTAGTCAATATCTAGATAAGTTTGTTTTGATATTTATTGATGATATTATTATCTATTTAGGAAAAAAATAAGAACATAAAGAACAGTTAATAATAGTACTACAAATATTACGATAATATCAACTTTACGCCAAATTTGGCAAGTGTGACTTATATCAGAAGAAGATACAATACTTGGGACATATTATTTCCGAGTATGGGATAGCATTAGATCTAGAAAATATAAAGGCAATTGTAGAATGCTCAAGACCCACAAACATAGGAGAGATAAGATCGTTTATGGGGATAATAGGTTATTATAGATGGTTTATTGAAATTTTTTCCAAGATTGCTTTTCCTATTACGTCCTTATAGAAAAAGGGTGTAAAATTTATTTTGTCACGGGAATGCCATGAAATTTTTAACGAGTTAAAGGAACGGTTAACAACTGAACTCATCCTTAAATTCGTCAAACCTTATAAATATTTCACTGTATGTATTGATGCTAGAAAAGATGAGTTAGGTATAATTTTATCACAAGAAGGACATGCGATTACTTATGAATCAATAAAGTTAAAATATCATTAACGAAACTATGTGACACATGACTTAGAGTTAGCTTCTTTGATTCATTCATTAAAAATATGGTGTCATTACTTAATAGGAAAGGAAAAAAATTAATAGAAAACTATGGCGTAAAGTACTTGTTGAATAAACAAGGATTAAATGCACGATAGACAAGGTGTCTTGCATTTTTAAGCGAATTTTATTTTGAAATCAAGCATATTAAGGGTAAGGAAAAAAAATTTGCAGATGCACTGAGTACAAGCATAGGTGGTATTTATCAAATAATTATGAGTAAATATGACAATGATCTCAAATACAAAATCAAATCTACAAGTAAAATGGATGAAGAGTATGTAAAAATAAAAGAAAGATTGTTGAAATGTGAAGAGGAAACAAACATGATAATTTCAAAATCAACCAAGAGGGAATTCTAAAGTTTAAAAATAGAATTTACATACCAAATTCGATGGATTTAAAATTGCTATTTTTAATGAAATCCATAAAAGTCCTTATTGAGGCCACCCTGGATATCAGAAAATGATTACAACACTAAGAAAACAGTTTTATTGACATAATATGAAAACTGATACAACTAACTATTTGTGAAAGTGTTTAGGATGTCAACAAGTAGAGGCGGAACATCAACATCCAACATGTTTATTGCATCCTTTCCCTATACCGGAATAGAAATGGGAAGTAATATCAATGGATTTTATTATAGGTTTTCCAAAAAATAAAAAACAACATGATTCAATTATGGTAGTGGTGGACAAGTTAAGTAAATCTACACATTTTATACCTGTAAAATCTACTTACAAAGTTGTTCATATTGCAGAAATTTTTATGAAAGAAATTTTTAGATTACATTGAATACCAAAGAAGGTAATTTATGACAGGGATGTTAAGTTTACTTCAAATTTTTAGAAAGCATTATTTGCAGGTCTTGAAAGTCAGTTGAAATTTAGTACTAGTTACCAACCTCAAACTGATGGACAAACCGATCGTACTAACCATATTATTGAAGACCTAGTAAGAATGTACATTATGGATAAGCCGCGAAAATGGGAATACCACTTGAATTTGGTAGAATTTGTTGTATTATGTTGTCATTGATGTCAAAGGGTTGATGTCAAGTATTGTCTTATAAATTTGTTTGTATCATTGATGTGTTGATTGTTGGATCATGTGGTCATGCATGTAATTGATCACAGAGGGGTAATGTCATGAGGTGACATAGTGATGTGTTG
>SNQJ01S0010420.1:281894-292094 GCA_010110895.2 Picea sitchensis
GCAGTAGCGTTGCCCGATAGTGGGGTTGATGGTTGGGGACGTTACAAACCAGAAGGCGAATTCCAGGTAGAAGTTTTGCGCAGTATGGATAAGAAAGAAACAATGTTGTAGAATCAGGTCATTGTCTAGGTAAAAGTGAAATGGGATCATTTCAGTCCTGAAGAAGCTACTTTGGAGTTGGAGGATGTCATCAGAAAGGAATATCCATATTTGTTCCAATTATGAACGAAAACAATAAGCATTTACACTGAGGATGGTGTTGTGTCCAAGGGGGAGAGTATGTAATACCCCCCAATCAAAATTATTTAGTAAGTTGAATAATTTCCTTAAGTGGAAAATTCAATTTTAGGATTAGTAGGAGAAAAGTGATTGTTGTTAATGTAAATTCTGGGAAAAATATTGAATTACCAAGTGTCCTTTATTGTGGACAGACGTAAGAGGCAAGTATTTTTATTTGATTAATAAAGGGGACATAAGGATGAGCCAAGTTAAAAAGAGATTATCATGAATCCATGAGTGGGCAAAAAGTTGGAGATAACCGTGGGCATGGAAGGACATGTGTCAAAAGTCAATTTTGGTGATTGAAACACCCTTGAAATCATGGATTTCCAAAGTTGTAAAAATTTCCAATGAGGGAAAAGATCTTCGAGAAAACTAAGACCTGGGAAAATTAATATATATGTGTGTGTGTGTGTGTGTGTGTGTGTGTGTGTGTGTGTGTGAGAGGAGGAAAGATGTTGCTCAGCATGTTAAAGGGAAGGATTCACTGATAAAAATTGTATGCTTGTGAATAAAATGAAAACAAAAGAAGTTGTTGTGTGAGCACAGAGGTGTTAGGAAACTACTGAGGACACAAAAGTCTTGCTGGAACAAGAGGCTGATTTCATCCTTATGGTTTCATGATCAATCTTGTGGATGATTGGATCAAGTGATTTGGATGATCCATTCTAAGGTTGGGTGGAACTTGGATGCTCCTTATGTTTTCCAGGTTTTTCTTCAAATTATTTTTAAATTTAATGGTTGAGGTTAAGGCTATTAGTGAGACTATGAAGTGTTATTTAAGTATGATAATCAAAGTAGTTTTTATAGTGGTTTCTTTTGAAGTAATCTAAAATGGAGAATATAAAAATAAGGTACTTATATTGTTGCGTAGGACAAAAAAATAAAATTTAATAAATAAATATATATATGTTTGATATGGATAAAAAAAAATTCTAACTATTTATATAGAATTCATGAAAAAATTGCATAATGTTACTTACAAAAATTTCATTGATCTATTGTATAAAATAAACTTTAGATACTTATATACAATAAATAAATTATATTATTACAACCATTGAATTACGAATCTGAAATCCACATACACAATGTTAAGAGAGGGGTAAATCAATTTCTTTTAATCAAATATTGTACAGGTTATAGTTGAATAAGTGAAATAAACCAGTTGAAAGCGTCATTGTTCTCCTCCAAATTTTGGAGCTAGTGAAGGAAATCGAGTACCTTTCGATCATTTTTCTTTTTGTGTGCCAAAGTGTGACGATTAATACTTGGAAATGATTTGGTATTAAGTTGTTATTTTATGTTTACGCAAGATATAAAAAAATATAGAAAGGGGTTTGGCGTTGGGCGCAGTATGATGGTTTCCTCACATAAAAGAGAGGACCATGATTAGTTCATTCTATCCATATTTTTAGAATGTGTAAATAAGGATAAGCAACAAGAAGATATTTTCTTCCTAACCATGAATATAAGTAAATTAATTTGCATATAAATCAAAATGGTATCACGAAATATATATAGATATATATATATACACAAACAACATCGAAGACTAGTAATGAAACTTTTGTTGGTTGTGCACTCTAATTATGACAAGTAAGATTGGATTTAAGGGTATAATCATAACCATTACTGGAACTGACAGTGGGATTAATAAATCAAGTGATTGAATTATGAGGAATATTTAGGGCCAAATAGGTCAGGTAGAAATTCACAATGCATAATAGATTGTAGAACCGCCGAGTTAGGTGACGATTAAACAATAACAATGATACGAAATTGATAAGAAACAGACCTTGTTTAGGCATATTTAAAATAAAGAACGAAAGGAATTAGAAAATTATTAAATAAAGAGTATTCATAGGGCTTAATAACGATAAGGAGTAACCCTTACATTGTTATGGGGTTAGTACGAGAACAAAAAGGAAGTCCAGTTTATCCATCCAGATGAGACAGTCTGGTAACAATAAGTTCAAACGAATAAAAATCACAGTGAGACTAAACGTTAACCTCAATCAAAACATCCATACTGACAATTGAGAATTGTTCAAGAAAAACCTAGAACGCAAGTTCTAACTTGAAACCTATGGAAGTGTAAATATTGGAACTAGAGCAATATTTTGGACGTGACTGAGGCCATAAGCCATTGTCATCCTGAACGAAGACTATGTAAAGAATGATAACTCCAGAAGGTATAGATATTTATACATTGAATTATAAATCTAAAATTACCTTTCCACTCAACAGTAAGAAAAAAGAAGTAATACAATGACAGTTAGTAATGGTTTTAGCACATACAACCAGTTGAGGCTAGACCTAGATAGGCAGTGTCTCTATCTGGAGGGATTAATTAAACACCAAGTGCCTTATGTCAAAGAAAGTGGGAACTATGGTTGCAGTGTAAGCAAATTGTATACACATTCTTCAATAAATGTAGAGTAACTTTTGTAAATCCTTATTATGTACAAAATACTCAAATTTCTGTTTAAATGCCTTGGATATATTCATCACATTTCATTACAACGATTGGAGGATATATATTTATTTATATATACATGTTAATGTTAATTATGGTTAAAAAGGTCAAGTGGATACTTGTGTCTAGGAACATTTATATGATGAGTCTCAAGTTATGAGATGTGCAATAAGAAGGGATTATATTAAGAATTTACAAAGGAAGTGATGCTTAGAAGTTAAAGTAGAATACTAGGGAACTTGTGTATTATAGTTTTTTTCTTATCAACAGGTAAATAAGAAAAAAAAAAATTATGGAATTTTGAGTACAGTACAAATGTATGGTGAATATATATATATATATATATATATATAACTTCCAGACTTTTTTAACGAAGTAAAAAACATCATACAAAGATATAGACATATATTAGGATAGTCTTATGGATAAGTTTCCAGAGAAAAAATTTAATCAGATTTCTGACGACGGAATGTTAGTTGTGCAAATAAATTACAGGTCACTCCTTACATTACGTAATCGATTCTAGTATGTTTAATATGAAAAAAACCCTCAGAAAACTATTATTAAAGTTACAAATTTAAACCAGGAGTTTCGCGGAATGAAGACTGGGAGTTTTCTCCCATACGAGAACCCGAGTACCTTGTTGGTATCTGTGGGTCCTAAATCTTGGATTATTTATTCGTACTGCAGAAACACACAAAACAACAGCAATTTGTAAGGTGACCGATAATAGTAAATAAATATTATTAAAAATATTACCATATTCAAAGAGAAATCGTCTCCATCGGTATGGCTCGGAATATGGAAAATACCTTCATCTGTATGGCTCATCTGGACCATAAAAAGAGGTAGTGAAAACTTGACTTTTAGTTTTGTTCTAGCATAACAAACTCGAGAAACAAAATGCCTCTATATGCTGAGAGGAAACACGTGTTTAACTAACCAAATTTAGGACAGAATAATCGCTTATATTTGAATCCTCACCGCACAGATGCAGTAAGACAAATTGTTTCTCCTCAATCATTTTCGGCTATACGTTTAATCCAGGATAAGGTATTACCCTATCCGAAGAAAATTAGAATAAAAACAATATCAGATAGAAGTCATTACGCTCAGCAAATCGACATTTACAGTCATGAGAGTAGGGATTAAGTATAGTGGATAGTAGTGGTATATATTGTATTCGAGGAAACCTTCCCCAGAATGAGTAAATTTAAGGAAACTAAAGGAGATTTACCAGGGAGAAACATCAGATATGATAGAAAAACAAACCCTTATTTTATAGAGTAAATTTTGAATCAAATAAAAATAACCAGGTAGAGCTCCGTAGAATAATATGGGTAAAGTTACCTGGAGATTCAAGTAGTACTATCAACAAAACTTTTCTTTACAAGTAGAGAGTTTTATTTTTCCCCTGGAAATAGTGCTACTAGCCATCCTCGAGAGCCAGAGAATCTGGAGTCTCAGAACAAAACAAAGAGAAAGAAAGGTATGTGAACGACGGAGGGAAGTGTCGTTTTCTGTTCTAGAAAACTAGAACTGTATCGAGCCCATCTCCCTATACCTACACTACAAATTTGAATGCGGTTGTACTTTGTGCCATGTGAATATGAAGATGTGGAATTGGATGGTTGGTCCAGTCCACCAATGTAATACCCCTTGAATAAAGTAAAGCAGCATGCTAAATCATTTACTTAAGTGAAAAATTTGAATATAGAGTTAGTGGGTAAATTTAACTAATTATTTAATTATCATGCAATAATACAGTGACTTACTAAGTGTCCTTAGTTACTGGACATATGTAAGAGACACTTTCTTTTATTAATTAAAAGAAGGGAACATAAGCAACAACTAAGTTAAAATGAGATGATTATGAATCCATGAGTGGAAAATAAGTTGAAGTTGACTCTCGGCAAGAAAGAACAAGTATTAGAAGTCAATTCTAGTGATTAAAGCTCCCTCAAAATTAGATATTTCCCCAATATACGAAAATTTCCAAGGAGGGAAAAGAGTTGGGAAAAAAATAAGACCTGACCAAAAAGATAAATATATATACACATGTGCGAGGAGGCAGGACACTACTTAGCATGTGGAAGAAAGAAAATATCTGAAAAATATATTTTTTTGTAGAGAAAGNAAATAATGAAAGGAATATTGAAACATGAAGCTTAGTTCGCCCTTATGGATTCATGATGAGGCTTGGGGTGATTGGATCAAGTGATTTGGCTGATCCATTCTACGGCTGGGTGGAACTTGGCTACTCCTTCCATGTTCCAAGTTCTTATTTAAGTTATTTGTGTTAGCACTCTGTAATTCCCAGAGGTTGTCAAGGGCAGAAGAAATTGATAAAGGTAACTTACCAAAACCACTTTTGAAACTGGGATCTACCCCTGCTAGTTTCAGAGAGGGATCTCTCTCTATGATTTAGAGTTTTTTGAGTTTTAGATATTAGGGTAGTTAAAATAATTTGAGTTTGTTCATTTGTTTATAAGAGTTGGATGAAAATGTGATTTAAACTTCCATTGGGATATGGGGTCAGTATTAAAGATTAGGATCAGATACAACTTTTATGAGGTTCCTTCACATGGAGAGATAGTGAGACTCTTGGATCTATTAGAATTAAATGGGATGAAAAGATAGAACAAATGAGAAAATCAACCAAGCAAAGAAGAAATTAAGAATTTCTTTAATTAATCTTAGATGAATAATATGTAGATCACCAAAAAACCGTGCAGTAGACAAATTATTTTCATTAAATTCCTTTTAATGATTAGAAACTCAAAACATAATGATTATAGAGAAATATAAAGATTTTTATTATTGGTCGATCCTTTTGTAAAAGATTACACAAATAGCTCCTTCAGAGCAAAAATCAACCCTCAATACTTCGAAGTGAGAAGTATTTATACAATAGTTACATATGATCTTGTCATTAATGACTGGGATATTGTGGAGGAAAAATCTAACTGATTAGATTACAAATTACAAAATAATATGAATGTTGATGATCTGTTCAAATCCTTGGTGTTGATTATGGGGAAAGTAGTTGATGACTCATCACTTTGACTTGACTGTCTTCCTCATGCCGGTTCAGAAATCCATGTCATTTTTACTCAAGTAAAGAGCACAGGTATTCCCATCTCTTTTGACTAGGGATGGAAACCTTGAGTAACTTTCTGTATATTTTGTCCATTTTATTGTACTTGGAAAAAGTAGGCTTTGTAATAAAAATATACTTTATCTCATGTTGAATGCTCAGGTCCAACTGCAAAGTTTCTAAGAAAGCCTTAAAAGTGATGCTTCCTTGTATACCTGCAAATTTAGACCCATCCTTTTCCACTATGTTGATCTTTTGTTTATAGTCTGATAGAGTGATAAGCTTATAATTTATCACTAGTAGTCCTGGAAGTCCCTTCTTGTGTAGTGTGTCAAGCTTGCTAAAAAATATGTGCACCCCAATGTCCATCATCTAAGCTTTCTCCTCTAGTTGCAACATCAATCTTTTCTTGGTCAAAAACTTCTTGACCTCAAGGATGGTATTTGTTCTATATTGAATCCCCAATGCCTCTAGCTCCTCTTTGCTCTTGGATTTTAAGAACCTGATGAGCTCAGTGGCATTTGTAGGCCTCTCTCCTAATTATTCCCTTATCTTTTCAGTTGTGTGTTTGGCCTTCTGTACCAGTTCATGTTGTTCAAAGACAATTTGTATGAATGGTGATATATTTGCCATTGACTTGCTTATGTCCATCTAGATGTTTTCCTTGGCCTAAGATAATGTTTTATCCATGACAGTCTCTTTTTCCAGCTTCTGTATTTCTTGACTAAGTGTTTGTGATTTATGCATCTCTGTATTATAGCTGGCCTGGAACATGGATTTCATCTTCTGGAGGTTTTTTACGTCTTCTTGCTATCTTTTAATTTCTTCCCCTTGCAGGGTCATGTCCTCCATTGACTTCACCAACTTCTTAGAAAAATCTAGAACTTTGATTGGAATGGCTGATGGAATTTCTATTGTTGTGGTTGATGTTGTGTTAACTCATGTGAGAGGAACTGCCTCCATTGGTATGAAAAAAAATTGTAAAGTCTTTTCTTTTTCTTTAACCAATTTCTGTAACTCGGCTTCCATGTCTTTTATCTGTGTGTTCTGCTCCATTATCAATTTTAGCATCTCTTCTTTGCGACTTTCACTTTTGGCCATTTCCTTTGCATGTGAATCTTTAGTTGATGGTAGTTTCAATTGTTTCCTTAGAGATGCTATGTCAACATATTTATTCTTCAGTAGTTCCTCGACTGCCTCAATATTGGATGAATCATAACCGATCTTCAATACCAGCAACTCTAGAGATTTGATCTTATTATCTTTGGTGAGAGAGAAAATTGTTTCCATCTTCAACTGAGATTGGGCATTATTTAAGGACACGTGAAATTTCGAAGCTGTCAATGATTTATTTGTTAAGGAGGAGAAAATCATCTCCATGGTTTTCTTATGCATATCCATTTGATCTGCTGAATGAAACTCTTTCACATCAATCTAAAATGATTCTTTCTTGTAATCAAAGGGTGTCTTGGGATGGGGGACCTATGCCTGTAAGAATTCCATGTGCATCCTTCCCTTCTCTATGTCAAAGGAAGACAATAATTTGTGTGGGGTTGCATATGTATTCTTCCAAAATTGAGCATATGTGATGTTGTTCATAATTTCATTCTTCTGATTGATCATCTTGTATTTGTAAAAAATGAATGATCTTATTTTCTCTTGAGAGGATTGAACTGATAGTGTTGTATCTACTTGCTTCTTGGATGAGGATGTAGACACTATGTGTTGGCTTCCTGAGAAAACTGAGAAATGTGGTCCCTCCATAACTATAGTGGACTGTGTTTCTTCTTCTCTTGGCTTGTCTGGTGTGTGACTAGTATTAGTCATGTTCTTGTCAACTTCGAAGTATTCAGCTGACACCTCAGTGACCGAAGGTGAAACCTCTTTCTTGGATATTTTTTCTTCTTGAACCTGAGGAGTGTTGGTATGTGAGGCAGTTATAGTGTGGGATTCCTCTCTCTCTAGCAATGTATTATTCTGCCAGTCTTTCTAATTCATAAACTTTTTAATCTCGGGCTTTGGCACATGAGAATAAGGAGAGATCTTATTCTTAAGCCTGGTTTCTGCTATAATTCCAAAGGGGTCATAATGCCATGGGAAGCTTAGGCTGAAATTCATTTCCTTTAAGAGATTGTTGGCTTCTTCCCCTGTAGCTCTGTTGTTGCATATGAAAGAACCAATTAGTCTCTTGATCCTGAGTTGTTGCTTCTTCTTGAATGACACGAAGTGGATATCATGAGAGTTGATCATATGTATGATGTATTCCAAGAAAAAAAATCGAACAGGGAGTTACTTGGGAAATTTTTATGGTGGTAATTCAAACCCATAAACTCTAATCTCAGTATGGTTCTGGTAAAGATACCGGTCCCCTCTTTTAGCTAAATCTAACAAGTGAAGGATTCTCTGGAACTATTCATTTATCCTTGGTTTCATTCTACTACTGAGCATGCACACCACTGGATGGTAAAAATGATAGATGAATTGCTTGAAGCTAAATTCAGACGAGTTCTTCCTCACTAGTGATGTCCAAGAAGTCATTGGTTGAGGGTTCCCATTTTGATCCAATTTCTGAAAGGCACAAGAGAATCTGTCTGGTTGGAAGAAGAGGAACATGTACACCAACATTGAGGAGTACCTGAACATTCCCTCTATGGAGAACTTGAAAACTTGTTCATGTATAACGTCAACCACAAAATGATTGTAATCAAATTGAGTTGTAGCCTTTTGTTCTGTGGAGAAAATGGACAGAAAAGCCAAAATGGGTTCATCTACCCATTCATCAAAGTAATATCCTAGCAGGAAACATAGAGTGGAAATGATTTGGATTCCTTTGAATGAGAAGATGGGGGTTGTTTTTAGGAAATTATGTGTCTTCTGATAAAAACATTTCAAATATATGGAATCTTTAAGGAAAGGAAAGTTTCTAATAGAATTTAGTCTAAATTGCAATGGAGAAGGGGTTGGTAGAGTCAGTTCTGGGTACTTGCATCATCTGGTTTATTGTTTTAGGGGTGATGGTGAATAGAGTTTCATCAAATGAAGACATGATAGCCCTTTGGCCAGGAAGGTAGTGGGCCTACCACTTTAGGGAAAACTCAGGGAAGTGATAGTTTGTGGGAAACATGTACAATGGAATATTAGACTCCCAGAGTCTGATCTCGTCACTCTGTTCTAGCAAAATATCTTTGAGCAAAGTGTAATTCAAAAAAAATGAATTCACACTTCGGCTCTACAATTCCGTAATCTTTATCAGCTAGGGGGACGCAATCCAGGTCAACGGGAGGAGGAAGAAACGGGTTTTTTTCTGTTTCAACATATTTGGATTTGGGCACCATGATTAATCAAAGATCTAAAGATGAAAGAAGGTATTATCTTTGATTATCAGTTTTAATGGCGACTGTCGACAGTGTGCCTAGTGGTGGTTGGCTTGAAAAGAGGAAACAATTGTGTCAACTGTGTTTGGATAAATGAACAATGTGGTAAATAAAAATGGATTTAAACTGTGTAGGGAGTGTCTGTTATGGCATGGGTGGTGAACCAAAGGAGTAATGGTCACGGGGAAAAACATTGATTGGCCAATGGATGGATGAATGTGATGTGGAAGGTATTAATATTCCAATGGTTATGTGAGTCTGATAGGTGACAGGGTAGTGGGGTACGATGGCAGGATGAGGAAAACAATATTGATGAGTAGTTAGGTGGATTATCAGAGGGGGTGGGTAGGTGGTAAGATGAATTGACTGAGGGGGGGGGTTCGATAATATATGGAGCTGACATGTTATGTGGGGACCGCACCAGGAAAATCACCAACTCAGACCTCCCTTCCACCGTTAAGGGAAGAAATGCTGGGGGGTCTGATATCTACTGCAGACCGTTGATTTTGGCACACCTAGATCAACCGCTAAGAAATGTGCGCTATTTATCCACAAAGAGCCAAAGTGTCAAATCCCGATAAATTTAGTATAAAAACATATTGTGGGTATTTGCTAGCTCTCCTTTCTTTATTTTTTCACCAAGGGTTCAAAAACATATCACATTAACTCAAATAAAAAGGCACTTAATCAACCTTTTGCAAACTTTATTGAAACAAAACATGCTAAGCTAGTTCCTAATCTAGTTACCTAACACATTAACCCATTTTAAACTCTTGGGTCAATAATTACTCTAACCTAAGATATTTGGCCAAGCTTAGATTGTTTGGCAAAACTTTATTTAGTAACCTATCTAATTTGGCCAAGATTAGACTGTATGGCCAAATGTGTTCACTAACCTATGAACAAAAATTTAAAGGGTTTGAAAATGTTTAGACAGTATGAATCAAAACAAATTTATTTCATGGGGTTTT